>JBBMKF010451980.1:0-12307 GCA_037834155.1 Curcuma caesia | reverse complement strand
TAAGAAAATAAAGTTAAATTGTAAATGATTTACTTTAATTAACTTCCCGAATTTTATTTTATAGGGTAAATTTAAGTTTGGAAGAAATTACCTTGAAAAACAGCTGGGAAATTTGTTTGCTAGTGTCCATTTTTGGGGAAATAAATACAAATAAATGAGATACATATCGTCAAGTATGTTGAACGAGCTCTTTTCATTGCAATCAAAATCATAAAACTAAAAAAGGTGTCTCTGTTTGTATGACATGTCTCTTTCATCCTCTTCGTCTTTTTATTGAATGTGTATTTTGTCCCCCACAAAAAGAGATGATTTTTAGTTGTTTTATGAATTTAAAATTCTATATTTTTTTTATGATCAATTTGGATTTTATATGAAACTTTTGCTTTTCATAGAAATTTACTATATGAAATTTGATGGCCCCTTGATGATTTGAAATAAAAAGGGTAAGGGGTGTTTTTGATATTTGATTTAAATATTTGGCTGTAAAAGAAAAATAAAGAATAATTTATCCCTCACCTGAACAACGAGACCTGCACTAAATTGTAGGGCCACCACATCGCCGCCGGCTCAACGAGATACCGCCGGAATATTCCCGCCCATCCGAATCCCAGCACCTGCTTCGTGTTTCAACCAATTTTTAGAAACTCAAATTCTTTTCACAATAATTTTCTCAAATTAATTAACAAAAATAATTGTTCCTGCGTGGTGATGACGACGATGAGGGAGACGAAGAAGTTGATGTGCTTTCGGTAGAAAATCTTGACGGCGGTGACTAGGTAGATGGCTTTGACGCTGCCGGCGCCGGAGTTGGCGAAGATGGTGATGAGCACGTGCTCCTTGATGTTGAACGGCCCGGGGTTGAGCGTGAACTCCCACCGGCTTCCCCGGAAGAAGACGCGGTCAGTGATCGTGGCGGCCATGAGATGGCCGAGCGGCACCACCGCGATCTGGGCGGAGATGGCGGTGATGGACAGCGGCTCCTTTCGGTACCAGAAGAACTGGTTGAGGAAGGAGAGCAGCACGCAGGAGGCCGTCCCCAGCACCCACATCCGGAACGTCAGCGCCGGCGTCGACGGGTCGTCCTCCACCGGCACCGTGAGCGCCACCTGCTCCACCGGCGAGTTCTCCAGCACCTCCTCCCCTGTTTCTTCTTCCTCCGCCTTCGCCTCCGCCGCTGCCGACGGCGTGGCTTCTTCCGCGTGAACTGCATGACGTCGACGTCGGTGGGCGTGAGATCGCCGAGGAGCATAAAATAAGCAGAGAAGGAGATTAATGGCGGATCAGAAGCTTACGCAGCGGAGTTGTGATCATTTGATGCTGCTCAGCTTCTTCTTCTTCTTCTTCTCTTCGTCGATTGTCCATTATCGTTGCTCGATCTTTCTCTTCTTCCTCCTCAAATTTTTCGCTTGATTTCTGTCTATTTAGATGGGAATCCAATCGGAGGATAAGAAGATTGAAAGGACGGGAGTTGTAGGCATTGATAGGCAGGGGAATCGGGATCTTCTAATTTTCGAGTTTCTATTTTTTTTAATTTTTTAATTAATTTTGTTGGTCAGAATGATTGCTGCTTCTTGCCTGCCAGAAAAAAAAATTAAAAAGATTTTTTTAAAATAAATTCAAAAGAAATCCCTTTTCATTTATTATAAAAAGGATCCTCTTTCGTCTCTATTTATTTTTCAAAATTATTCTTATTTTTTATTCTATTATAAACTATAAAATCATAATTTTTATATAATATAATATATATGATCCCGTAACTATTATAATTATGTAATTATAATTAATATTAATTGAAATAAATTATCTATTTATCTATGTTGTATCAGTGATAATTTATAACTATTATAGATCAATATTAATTAAAAATGAAATATTTATATTATAAATACTAGGAACTCAAATTACTATAAAATAATATTATTAATATTATTCAGAGTTAAAGTGTTACACATAATGTTTATTAATATTGATTAAATAAGTATAAAATATATATAATAGTTATAATATAATTTATTAATATTGATTAGAGTTGATGCTATGAATTAATTTATTTATATTGATTATAATTGAAGTTAATTTATTTATATTGATTATAATTGGAGTGTTTATGTTTTATGTATATAAATCCGTAATTGATGTAATAGTGTAAAAACAATATCTTAGAAAATAAAAATGGATTGATATAAGATAGGACATTTTTTATAATAAATAAAAAAGGATGTCTTTTTATTTTCATTTTGTGAAAAACAATCCAAATGCCGTCAGTGTAAAATAAATTTTTAGGATAATTTTTTAAAATCCTTTATGAAAATGCTTTAAAAATTTTCTTAATATCAAAATACATCTCGTCTAACTCATACAACACCATATGAGAATCAAAATAAGATCATTCAGATTCCTAAAATATTAAATAATATCAAATTGTTGGAGTTTTAAAACCTTGAATAAATAACAATAAAAAATATGATTAATTTAAAATACTCATCCACTAAAATAAAACAACTACATGATTTTTTTTCTCCCAATTCACGAAAAAGAAACAATATAGTTAAATATAACAATTTGGCACAAAATATCAACCACGTTCAGGCAACGTAACTAGACGGAAGGCATGTTGTGACTTGTGAGCTATGCAAATTTAATATTTTATTTTATTTTATTTTCCCCGTTTTTTATTTTCCGGCGTTTTCCGATTTATTAATTCAACAAAACTTACGTTTCACGTGACCAGCTAACAGTCTTGTCCAACTAACAGTCGTCGGAAGGAAAACATTTCTCTATTAGTAAATAATAATAATAATAATAGTAAAATAATAATAAAATATAAAACATTTATTTTAATAAGAAAATAAATAATAATAAAAGAATAGGAAAATAATATAAAATATAGGAATTTAGAATTTGATAAGCATTTTTAATGTACACGCAAGAACTTCCCACTAACTACGTTGTCATTTTAATTTGAATGCCTTGCACGACTCTCTTTTTTTTGTTTTTTTTTTGCCAATCGACCCTTAATCTTTACTCAATTTACATAACTATTCAATAAATCAATTAAAACCTCCATTGTCAATGATAACTCAAGTCCTCCATTATTTCCTTACCTTCTTCGCTCTTTTTTACTATAAATTAATTTTGTACTAAACAATTAGTTAATAAATGATAAACTTTGAGAATTGTGTATAAATCTTTCCACGCATAAATTATAAATATGATCGTGGTTGAAGGTCTCCTTCATGCTAGGTAGGGCCTTCATCATGGTTTCAATTACTACTATTTCAATTATTACGAATCAATAGAGAACTTCATTGAATCAAAAAAAAAAAAAAAACCTTCCCAGACAATAGTGCAATGACAAAGTGTTTTCCTCTAATACGATAAAAATTTTAAGACGTTCATTGTTGGATGTGAAGCAACTTGTGCATCCAGATTTATCGTGATGGCTAGTCAAAAACTTCCTTACGATCAAACTGATCATTTTCAGAAGTAATCGGATCGGAAGAATTGAATACATGAATTATTAAAAAAAATTAAAACCAAGAGATTCAATGAGGGTTGGTGGTTTAAAATTTGGAAAGTTGGATGCTGTTCAGCAAATAAGTAACATAAAAGGCGTGTTCCGAAATTGTCCACATTTATTTATTTATAAAATAAATATTTGGCATTAATAGTAAACAGGGAAATGATTAATTTGTGAACTGTCTTGTCAGAAAACACGTCAGCATCGGCATATGCACACTCCGTCGACTATAAAGCCATTAATTTTTCTTTTTCAATTTGATTATTTTACGAGAGTGAAAAAAGTATTGGTTAAGATAATAAAAATAATGTAATCAATTTAAGTATTAATATAAATTATATAATAGTGTTCGGGTGCAATTCAAAGTTAACTGAGCTTTGTTTGATTTAATTGAATTTTAATATTTAATTAATACGTTCGTTGACGAGAGATAATTGACAAGTAGAAGGATATTTTTTTAATTAAAAAATGATTATCGATACAATTGATTTCGGATCAAATTCATAAAAAATTGATGTAAATATTCAAGAAAAAAAGTAAGTAGGTCACGATTAAATAAATATGTGACAAGTGGAGAAATTTAATTGGATTATGATTGATAAAATATTTGATGTTTGAAAGTCTAACATTTAAAAATACTGAAAATCCTGATAGGTCATGGCAAATCGGATATTAGAAAAGAAAAATATCAATCGATTATGAACAAATTTTTTGCTATAATATTTTGCTATAGTAATTATTGATTGATGAAAATTGACAGTTAACTATTGACACTGTTGCAGCGAATAGAATATTTGAAACTCGACTGTTACACTCGATTGATTTGAGATTCAGTTGATTAATGAACAATAACAATCAATTGATGAGACTATGTTAGCAAATAGAATATTTGAAATTCTATTATTACACTTAATGTTTTGTGATTAGTCGATTGATGTATAGTAATAATTAACTGTTGATATTGTTGTAACAAATAGAGACTTTTTGAGTTGACTGCACTATTCAATTGTTTGGGTATTAATCGATTAATGAGCAATAATAATTGATTATTCATGATCAAACTAAAATTTGTATGAATCGTTCTATATATAGTCGAATTTAATAAAGTAATCGACTGATCGGGATGATTAATCATTTGATAGGCAAAAATTAATTCCGGATTTTGAAAAGGTGTTGACAACAGATTCTTGGTGATTTAGAAAAATAGTGCTGCATTTTCAGATATTAGTAGTAATTCTAAAACAATCACTAACCACTTAAAGAAAAATTCCTTTAATGTCAAAATGTGTTTTATTTTCATTGTTCATTTATATCTTTATTTTATTTTTATATTATTTATATAATAATTGGTGTTGTAAGAAATTTTCCTATCTCTAAAAGATATCTAATAAGAAGAGAGTTAGTGATGATTTCACTAAGATGATAGACCGTAGAGTAAAAAATTAAAGATTTTAAACTACGTTAAATTAGTACATATATATTTATCTTATGTTTTGATTTTATTCTTTCCATTGCTTTTCTAATACATTCTAGACAAGCACGTACGTCGATCGAGAGTGAATGTGAAATCGAAAACTACTATTCACTCGTCAATAGTTTCAACACAGTGCAGTGTTTTTAATAAAAAGGAAATCATTTAAAATATGATTTTTCTCTTAAAAATTATCTTCTATTTTTTTCTTAAATGTTTAGAATGTAGTTGCCTGTTGATGGCCCAAGCTCATTAATGGCTCGACATATTAGGACCCAAACCCATCTAAGGCCTAAGATATTAGGACCCAAGCCCATATAAAGCCTAATATATTATGACCCAAGCCCATTTAAGCCCGGTCATAATAGGATTCTTTATTACTATTATTATTTTTTATAATCAAGATGTCCAAATCCTTACAAACCTAATTAACACACACTAGGTAAATCTGAAACGTAAGCAGCTCTTCACCCAATAGTAATCTTCTAAAATTTTCATTCCATTAAAAAAAATCCTATAATTATTATATTTGTATGGTTCGACCAGGAATATAATACATTAATTTTCTCTTTGTTGAAGGAGTTATACTCGACGGAAATTCAAATAGTAAATATAAAATAAAATAAGCAAAGAGATAAATGGATTTATTATGATTTAGAATTTGTAATTCCTACTGCAGGTCCATAATCCATTAATTTTCTCTTTGTTGAAGACCTCTGGAAGATTAAAAAATCCCTTACAAGTATTTATTCTGTATTTGTTCTGACAAACAAATATAATCAAATACAACAAGAAAAAATAAAATACAAAGTAAATAATAAATTATATACATTTTTTACTTTGGTCGCTTTATAATAGCTTTGGATTTGCCTCTTAAGATCTGTCATAGGAAACCTTCAAGATTCAACCATGAAAATCTCTTCAAAAATCTCTGTGATCGGGTCAGAACTCCATGTAGCAGCCGATGGCTAGAATCCATCTGTCGTTCGTTCAATCAATACAACGACAAGTCTCTACTCTCCGCCGGGATGATCCTCCGATGGATGGTTACTGGAACACCGGGCAGCCTTTAACGACGACGCCGGGAGCCGTCGGGCAGGAGGCCAAGGGGCAGCCGTCCAATTCATTGCCCCACCAACGCAGTCTAACATTATCCAGCTCCAAGCAGAGATAGATCAGAACGGCCATGAACGCCAAGCCTGCGTCCAACGCACCGGAAAGCACGTAATTGTGCCGCTTCCACCAGTCCCTTCTGTACCTGTAAACCACGTAGCCCGAAAGGAATCCGACCAGAATCCACGTGGTGTAGTTCACCGCCGTCGCCGGCGGCATCGACCCGGTGGCGCCGATCAGGATCGGCATGTTGATGAGCCTGATCCACTCCTTGTCCGGGAAGGCCCTGTGGGCGAGCCAGACGAGCAGCGGCCCCACCGCGCCGACGAGGAAGAACCAGTTGATGGCGGCGTACGTGCCGAGGTCCCCGAAGATCCGGCGAGGGCCGATCAGGCCCCATATCACCGACGCGTCGTAGAAGACGTGGTCGCTCGGGCACGTCCACGGGCTCTCCGGAGACAACAAGCTCTTGTTGCAGATGTCCGGAATCGTCTCCATGAGCCACCACGCGGTGCTCAAGTAAACAAACGCGGCGATCAACGTCCCTACCACCTGAGCCATGAACATCGTCCTCGGCGGAATCTTCATGTAGTGCCCCAACTTGAAGTCTTGCAGGAACATCAACGCCTGCTTCATACTGATGTACCCGTACACCTTGAAGCACATGTTCGCCACCGGCCGGCCAGGGTACAGATACCCTATAATGTACTCTGTGATTATGTTCAATCCTGGCGTCTGGTTCATCAAGCAGAAGATATCAGTTTGTCAGTCAATTACTCACCGTCCGACGGAGAAAAGTCGAGGTCGAGTTAATTAAACCTGATTGGTGGTTGCTGTGATGATTCCGATGGGGAGCGTGAAGAAAAATGCGATGGAGCAGGCGAGCAACACGCCCCACCACGGCAGCTGGAGCTGGTCGATGTAGTACTCGCAGGCGAAGATTGTGAGCGCGATGTTGGCGACGAGGATCGCCATGAACCACCACTCAGGGACCTGCTCATATCTGCTCATCATTCTCGTGTGGATGTCCATCTTCTGATCTTTGAAAACCGACTTGCTCATCTGCCAGATTTCCCTGAATTGGACGGCAAATTAGGTAAGAGTTTTCGATTCCGTGAGCGTTGAAAAGCAGTGGCGGCAGTCTTCACCTTCCGTGGAAGAGGAGGACGTGCGAGATGATGGCGGTGAGCGACGCGAAGCCGACGCCGTAAGTGACCACGAAGAAGGTGCTGAGGTGTAGCGGGCCGTTCTTCTCGTAAGCATCAATGTCGAGGTGGAAGTTGGGGTCTATGATTCCGGAGATGTTGTATCTCTGCCCGGTGGAGGTGAAGAGGCCGTCGGAGAAGATGGGGAAGCTCTTGGCCTTGTAGAAGTTGAGCCAGTAGCCGATCGGCGTGATGACGTACATGATGAGCACGAAGCCGACGGCGACGTTGGCGGTGGCGAACCAGGGGCTAGCCAGAGGACTGCCGAGGTAGGAGGAGACGGTGGACCAGTCGAGGCCGACGGCCCCCAGGCCGAGACCGTAGAGGCCGGAGCCGAGCTGCTGCGCCAAGATGGAGCTAGGGAAGACCCAGCAGACCCAGGAGAGGGAGGTGAGCATGGAGAAGAGGTAGCCGGGGAAGATGTAGTAGGCGAAGCTGCAGAGGAAAGCCACCATGAAGAACTGGTTCCTTGTCAAGCCTCCTTTTGGTGCTTCCTCCTTCTCATGCAAAGCTCTACATCACAACAATTTTTTTAATCTTAGAATCTTGAATCTTGCTGTGAATCTTTTTTTTTTTAAATAAAGTTAAATTGTAAATTCTTATAATTGCAATTAAATGCTATTCCCTACCGTGACTGATTTAATTTAATTAATTTTCTGAATTTAATTTAATTTGTGTAGGTTTAAGTTTAGAAAATAGTTGGACATTTGTTTGCTAGTGTGTTAATGATAATAATGGTTGTCCATTTTTTGAAAAATTATGGAGAAATAACATTATCACTAGATTTTTCTAAAATTAACCAAACATTATCATTAGTGAGAGCCTTAAAAGAGGAATATAATACATTTGGTGGCTCTTTGATGATTTGAAATAAGAAGGGCTAAGGGGTGTTTTTTATATTTGCCTTAAATATTTGGCTGTAGAAGAAATAAGTGTAATTTCATCCCTCACCTAAACAGTGAGACCTGCACTAAATTGTAGGGCCACCACATCGCCGCCGGCTCAACGAGATACCGCCGGAATATTCCTGCCCATCCGAAACCCAGCACCTGCTTCATGTTTCAACCAATTTTTAGAATCTGAAATTCTTATCACAAATTATTTTCCCAAATTAATTAACAAAAATAACTGTGCCTGCGTGGTGATGACGACGATGAGGGAGACGAAGAAGTTGATGTGCTTTCGGTAGAAAATCTTGACGGCGGTGACGACGTGTATGGCGTAGACGCTGCCAGCGCCGGAATTGGCGAAGATGGTGATGAGCACGTGCTCCTTGATGTTGAACGGCCCGGGGTTGAGCGTGAACTCCCATCGGCTTCCCCGGAAGAAGACGCGGTCAGTGATCGTGGAGGCCATGAGGTGGCCGAGCGGCACCACCGCGATCTGGGCGGAGATGGCGGTGATGGACAGCGGCTCCTTCCGGTACCAGAAGAACTGGTTGAGGAAGGAAAGCAGTACGCAGGAGGCCGTCCCCAGCACCCACATCCGGAACGTCAGTGCCGGTATCGACGGGTCATCCTCCACCGGCACCGTCAGCGCCACCTGCTCCACCGGCGAGTTCTCCAGCACCTGCTCCCCTGTTTCTTCCTCCACCGACGCTGCCGACGGCGCAGCTGCTTCCGCGTGGACTGCATGACGTCGACGTCGGTGGGCGTGAGATGGCCGAGGAGCATAAAACAAGCCGAAAAGGAAATTAATGGGGGATCAGACGTTTACACAGCGGAGTTGTGATCATTCGATGCTGCTCTGCTTCTTCTTCTTCTTCTCTTCGTCGATTGTTCATTATTGTTGCTCGATCTTTCTCTTCTTTCTCCTCGAATTTTTCGCTCGATTTCTGTCGATTTAGTTGGGCATCCAATCGGAGAAGAAGAAGAAGAGTAAAGGGACGGGAGTTGTCTGTATAGACTATTGAGTTTCTATTTTTTTTTAATTTCTTTAATTATGTTTGTTGGTCAGAATGGCTACAACTCCCCAACAAAAGGAATTAAGCAAATCGTCAAATCCCTTTTTTTATTATTTAATCCAATCAAAAAGTCATTCCACCCATCCACTCAAATGACACAACCTGAATCAACCGTACTCAATTTAATAATTACTACCCATATATTTCATAATTACTACGATACATATCTAACACGTTTTAAAATCATTCACGTTGTAACGTTATAGGCTTATAGCATGTATAATTTTGTAATTACGATGAATTTAATTTATTTGTATTGTTCTTCAATAGTCATCAATTATAATTTTTTGATTTATTTTTTTATAAAAATTCATAGGACTAACTGTGTGTGTGGGACTGTTAAGTGATGGATTTCATTTTTTTTATTAAAATAAATTTAATTTATTCATTTAATATTCATAACATATACAAAATTATAATTATTACGATTTCATAACTATAAAGTTAATATAGGCACAACGTGAGCAGCTTAGCCTAGAGAAAAAAATGTTATATGCAATTAAAAAAAATATTTTAAAAATAAAAATATAATCATTTAATGATGAGCTCATCAAATCAGATAAAAGAGTTGCAATGAATCTCAAACACAGTCTATTAGAATTTCATGAAAGTATTTATTATGAGCTATTGACATATACAATCGCATTGGAATTAGTTTTTTATTAATTTATAATGACCTATCGTAATCCATCAAAAAATGATAAATTTATATTAAAATCGTGTTGATTTATTTTATGATATTATTGATATGCAATTTGAAAAGTGCATGAAATGATCATTTCTCAAAAGTAGTTACGGAGTTACTCTTTTATGTAATTAGTTTATGCCCATAAAAATTATTTTTGACTTTTAATAAAAAAAATTGATACAAATCTTATCTATAAAATTTTTCAAGATTTAATTTTATGATGATCAACTTGAAATAATTATAAAGTAACTATTGCATGGTGCTTTATGATTATAAACTTATTTATTTTATTATTTATATTATATTATTAAATATAGAAGTGCAAAAGAACCAAATATATGTGATATTTAAATTTTATTTGAATCTTAAAAATATAAATAATTTTATCCCGAGCTCAATTAGAAATAAAATTCAAGTTTGATTCGACTTGTTTGAATCACGATTCGAGCAAAATTGATCTATAGTTTGAAATGACTCAAATTCGAGTTGGATTCTAATTATTCGAATCTTAATTATTTAAGCATATTTAAAATAAAATTATGTAAAAAAAATATAGTTCAATTCAGCTCTAAAAAATTATCAAACATCAAGTTTGACTTGAATTCAATAATTTTGAAAATATTTATATTTGAGTTTAAGTTTGAAAAATATATGTGATATTCAAATTCTATTTGAATCCTGAAAATATAAATAATTTTAGCTCCAGCTCGATTAGAAATAAAATTTGAGTTCGGTTCAACTTGTTTGAACCATGATTCAAGCAGAATTGAACTATGATTTGAAATTATTTAAATTTGAGTTTGATTACAATTATTCGACCCTTAATTTGAGCATATTTAAATTCAAATTGTGTAAAAAATAAAATTCAATTCGAGTTTTACTCGCGAGCAATTTGTGAATAATCGAATAAAATATTATAAATTAAAATTTGACTCAAAAAATTTATTGAACATTAAGTTTAGCTCGAATTCAATAATTTCAAATACGAATCAAATATTTTTCAAGTCAGTTCGAAAAACTCACAAACATACTCGATTCATTTGCACCCTAGCGGCCTATATTGAACTAATATCCTAACTCTGCCCTTAGCTATAATGCAGATTCTATCCGTTCACTTAATATTCATATTGTAATAGTTATGAAATCGTAACTGTTACAACTCATGCTCTTCTATTCAATAATATTTACATTATATCAGTTATAAAATCGTAACTATTATAACAGATATGTACTGCCGATTTAGGATTTAATACTTGTGGTAGAAGATAATAATATCAATGAAGATATTTGAGAGCGGTTGTATAATTTTATTTTTGCCCGTCTACCCTTAATCATCACTCTATTCACTTAAAACTTGGACAATTTGATAAATCAATGAAAACCACTCTGTGATAATTTAGCAATTTCAATGATAACTCTAGTCCTCCATTATTTCCTTACCTTCTCCACTCTTTTTTTCCCATTTTTTTCGCTATAAATCAATTTTTGTTAAACAAATTAGTTAATAACTTACAAGGAAGAGATTCAGAGAGGGTGGTTTAAAAATTGAAACGTTGGGTGGTGTTCAGCAAAAGGGCAAAATAAAGGGTGTGTTCCAAAATTGTCCATGTTTTTTTATTTACAAAATAGTCATTCACTATTAATAGTTAAACAGGGGAAATGAGGGCTGCTTTTCCCCCCTCCCATCTGACAGCCCCCCTCCCTCCCACCTCCTCTCTCTCCCTTTTAAATTACACTTCTATCCTCCCACCTCCTCTCTCTCCCTTTAAATCTTTTTATTTAATTTTTATTTAATTTTATTTTTTAATCAATTTTATTTATTATTTTTTTATCAATACTTTATTTTTAAAATTTTATATAAATTTTATTTTTTAATCAATATTATTTATTATATTTTTTCAATTTTATATAAAAAATAAAACTAAATAAAATTTAAAAAATAATAAACAAAATTAATTTAAAAATAAACTAAATAAAAATTAAATAAAATTTAAAATATATATAAGTATTAATGAAAAAATAATAAACAAATTTATTTTAAAAAATAAAATTTAATTATATATATATGTATTAATGAAAAAATAATAAATAAAATTAATTAAAAAATAAAACTAAATAAAAATTATATATTTATATATATATAAGTATTAAAGAAAAAATAATAAATAAAATTAATTTAAAAATAAAACTAAATAAAAATCATATATATATATATAAAAGTAAAATAAAACAAAAAAACAAAAAAAAGGGTAAAACTGTCATTTAAATGGGAGAGAGAAAGGAGCGGATGGGGGGTGCGGTGTCAGAGGAGGGGGGAAAAGCAATTTACGATCTACATCTATTGTCA
>JBBMKF010451950.1:0-12309 GCA_037834155.1 Curcuma caesia | reverse complement strand
AATATTTCTATAAAATAGTTTTGTTAAACTAGCAAGAATTAGTTATCCATTGTTTTATTATTATTATTTTCTGTTCTACAATGTTTGATTAGCTTAATTGGGGAGGAGGACCCAAATAAGTTAGGTGGGTTGCTAAATGGACAAATCAAATTGGTGACTAGATAAGTCAGAGGGACTAATTGAGTTGAATAGAACAAAGGGTTCAATAAGGATGACCAAGTTGAATAAGCTAAGTTGGTCAATCTAGTTGATTGAGTTGAATAAGTTAAATGGACTAGGCACTTTAGATGAGTTGTAGAGGGTTAGGTTGAGCTCAATAGGCAACTTAGGTAGGTTGGGTCAAGTGGACCTATTAGGTTGGCTAGGGTAAGTGGGCAGGTCGACTATACTAAGTAGGTAGGTCTAGTTGAGTAAGCTAGGTGATCAATTGAGTTAGTCAAGTTGAGTGAGTCAAACAAAAAGCATAGATCAAGAGCCAACAATGAAGTTTTAGTGGGTCAAGGTTGATCGGATTCTATGGAATAATGAGGTTTTGACAGGTCAAAGTTCATCCGATGCTAGATAATTAATGAGAAGTTTCAGCAGATCGAGGTTAATTGGATGTCAAGCAAAAGGAATCTTGATAGGTTGAGATCAACAGAATATTAGATAAGGGAAGAATTTAAGTTTGGTAAGATTGAAACAAGAGTATTAGCCAATTGATAGGGTACATCAATCGGCTGATCGACCTTAAACCCTGAAAGTAGGATTTGCTACATTCATTAAGCTTTACTACAATAATTAGGGTTGCTACAATAATAGTTGATTGATGAACAATTGATGTCGCTATTATTGTAGTAAATAAAAAATTTAAAAGTTGAGGAATCGATTGACCTATATATATATTAGTCGATTGATGAGTTTTATCAAGCGATTGATGTCATTATAACAGCGAATAGAAGGTTTCTGAGTCGGCTGTAAAACTTGATTGTTTGAGCATTAATTGATTGATGAACCGTAACAATCGATTGTTAATGGTCAAATAGAGTCATTAAGAGTCGTTTTGCATGTGCAATGGTCGAATTTAACAGAGCAATCATCATGATGATGAACAATTGACTGATAGATATATAAAAATCAACCCCTATTTGCAAACTATAAATGAAGAATTTTGAAAAGATTTTCGTAGTCAATTCTTAGAAGTTTAAGAATAAAGTATTGTTACATTTCTAGATTTTCAAGAGACAATCTAAAGTACTAAGAAAACATCTGATTCTTATAAAATAGTTCATTTTCATTGTATTTGTTTTTGTTATTTTTATATTATTTATAATAAACAGTTCTCTGCCTCCAGAAGATATTTGAAAAGAAAAAGAGATTAAGGGTAATAGAACACTAAGACTAAACCTTGGATATAACAATTTTGAGAAATTGTGAATCAAATAACTCTTGATGCTGTCTTATCAATTCCGCTTTAAGTTACATTTTTCTCTACACAATCTAATCGAGCTAAAAGAAGCTATTTGTCTCCTCTCCAACTCGCATCGGTCCCAACACAATGTTGGCATGATTGAAAGCCAAAGCCATGCACCTTCTACTCGACAATATTATCCCAAACTCAGTTAAATCCATTTATGTGCTGCTTCCATAGGATTATTCAAGTTTGTTGTGGTTCCTTACACTTCCAAAGGCTATTCTCACATCTGTCCATAGTATTCAATACTAATGTCAATGGCGGAATCAAGATTTATAATCAGTCCAGGCTAAATTTTTTTCAACGAAAAATAACAAAGATTAACTCCGGGTTGATCTTGTAATAATTTTGTTCATTCGTCAAAGTCAAGACAACCTTTCATCAAAATCATCATAAATCTTGAGATGGATCTCGGGTTGAAACCTATGTACGTTTGTACCGGGCTCTGCCCTTGAATGCCAAGTAAGCCAACTTTGAATGATAGGTATTTGCCCCATCACCAACATAGATATAAGTTGCTCAACTAGCTGTAAAAGGTTGAAATTTGGTGTTAGTGATAGTGCCCTAAAAATAATTGAATTGTAAAAGAGGAATCAGTATACAATATAATTACCTATTAATCAATTATACAAGATAAATCATTATACAAGTAGTCAAACTATTTTAATCAAGTTTGAGTTTTATTTTTGATTAAGTTGGATAAATAATATTTTTGATATAATAGTGTTATAATAGTTATGATCATAATTATTACAAATATACTAAAATAAAAATATTTTCAATATGGAAAATATGATGTATTATATTTTTGATATATATATATTTTAAGAAGGTGCCTTTTGCAAAAATAATAATGGAGGGCACCATTCTATTTTTGCCCTTAAATAATTTCACTAATTTTCTTCTATTAATGAGCGTAAAAAACTATTATATATAAAAAGGATTTGATATGCTGTACACTTTACGCTGCATACCCATCAACATCTAGTACAATTTTTAAATTTTTTTAGAGTTTAGGGTATAATATTTAGGGTTCATTGTTTAAAGTTTAAAAACTAAAAATAAAGATATTTTCGATATGGAAAATATGATGTATTATATTTTTTATTTTTTTAAAATAGAGGTGCCTTTTATCGAAATAATAATATAATAAAGGGTACCATTTTATTGTTGCCCTTAAATAATTTCACTAATTTCCTTCTAATAATGAGAGTGAAATATATAAAAGGATTTGACATGTTGCACATTCATGAGCACATAGTATAATTTTTTTAATTTTTTTTTAAGAGTTAGGGTATAGTGTTTAGGTTTCAAGATTCAAGATTTAGGGTTATATTATTTAGGTTAAATGAAGTGAAAATTGGAGTTAAAAAACATATAATAGATGTTCATGGAATGTGCAGTAAAAGGTGGAATCCGCCACCTCGAAGATCACACACGGTCGTTTCTATGACCATCTATGAGGAGATAAATCGGTAAACTGTAGTTGGCCACTACAGGGAAAGACATTGCCTCGTCTTCGTTGAGATTCGATCCTTATCTACTGCAACAAGTCTACCTCGTAATAACCAACTCAACCATGTCCGAGGACTTGTTATGTTTACTACTCAATATTACTAGTTTTGCCATTAAATTTCATTTGCTTCATAAGAGCTAACGTTTGCAAGAACCACTTCTTTTTATTCCTCTATTTTAATAAGTTCAAATTGACAATAGAGAGTCTGCTCTGTTTACTTCGAAGGATGAAAAGGGAGAGAGAAATTCTAAAGGGAATAAATCTCCTATAAAAAAAATAAAGGAAAGAAAAGAGAAAACCTGAGGAAAGAAGAAGAAACCATTAGGTCGCGGTGGCACAGCCATGTAACCCACCGTCCACGATCGTATGAGACTAGTCATGAATGACTTATAGAAGAGATGAAATTATTTTCTGTCCGATTTAGATAAAAAAAATTAATTCACAGGTGGATTAATATCTCCATAAATTTGTGGAATCCAAATAACAATTCTATTGGATGTTTTAATATTCAAAACTTTTTAGCATCAAAGTTTGACATTTCAACATGCTTAGAAGAAGCCATCTTCCAAAAGCTTAGACAACTGTAATACCAAATATTTTATAAATAAGATAATAAATCATTTTCATATGTGATAGCGTCAGCATCGGCGGCTCAATTTTCTTTTCCGTTAAAAAAATTATTTTTTTAAAAAATATTGATAGTCAACCCTGTGACGCCACGACGCCTCAATAATTAATCACGACCGCACCTTCGCATCGGCTTCCTCCACGAATTACCAAATTTGCTAACCGATCGGCTCAAGTCATGCGCGAAGCGTCCGCGAAGCTTCCTCCTCCATTTTAAATTTTTGATGTACTCGCACGCCTACCCTGACTCGTCAGTGGTCTCTCTCTGGGCCCCGCCCTGGGCCTTCTTTTAGTTCCAGGTGATATTTGCGTCATTCTATCGGGTACCTCTCGGGCCCGGTAGTCAACCGCTGGTATAACGACGGGTCGTGGGGGAATGGGGTCATGGAATTAAGTCATGAGAGTGCGGTTGCATGTAAGAACCGGAGTTATTTGTAAGGCGGTGTCGTGCGCCGTCGCCTCGCCCTCGTTCGCGGAGCGATTCCTTTGCCGAGGGAGATAGGGTTGATCGCTTGCTCAGAGGCGTCGGTTTCCGATATCTTTCCCTGATTTCTGGATCGGATTACGAACTCCTCCTTGCTTGTTCCTGGCTGCGTCCGGATCTGTGGTGGGCGCTCGGTGGAAGGTTGGTTTTTCTTTTCTGTCGTCGTATACGGGTGTTTTAGGTCTGTTAGGCTTGGTGTTTCTTTTTGTTGTTGTTTGCTAGAGGATGTATGTTGTTTATATTGTTGGTTTAAGGGAGAAAGATTTGGTTTTTATCAGGTTGGGGCGGTTTCTGATGGGGAAAGGAGGGCAGCATGAAGGTAAGAAGGTTGGATTGGAGCAGCCAACCTCAAGTTTTCCGGCTTGGGCACGGAGCGTCCAGGAGTGCGAGGCCGAATTCAAGGTTTCGTCGGAGCACGGGCTCCGATCTGATGAAGTGCTAAGGAGGCAAACAATTTATGGGTTTAACGAGCTCGAGAAGCATTCAGGACCTTCTATATGGCAACTGGTTCTCGAGCAGTTCAATGACACGCTGGTCCGGATCCTCCTCGTTGCTGCTGTCGTCTCTTTCGTGCTTGCTTGGTACGATGGAAACGAAGGTGGTGAGATGGAGATCACTGCCTTTGTGGAGCCCCTTGTGATTTTTCTTATTCTGATTGTCAATGCAATTGTTGGCGTTTGGCAAGAGAACAATGCTGAGAAGGCACTCGAGGCCCTGAAAGAAATCCAATCAGAGCATGCTACGGTTAGAAGGGATGGCGAGTTGATTCCTAATATCCCAGCTAAGGAGCTTGTGCCAGGTGATATTGTGGAGCTCAAGGTCGGGGATAAGGTTCCTGCTGATATGAGGATTCTGCATCTGATTAGCTCAACAGTAAGGGTGGAACAAGCTTCTCTTACCGGAGAGAATGATGCTGTAAACAAAACCAACCACCGAGTTGAGCCTGAAGACATAGATATTCAAGGGAAGGAATGCATTGTCTTTGCAGGTACCACAGTTGTGAATGGCAGCTGTATCTGCTTGGTTACGCAGATTGGGATGAACACTGAAATTGGTAAGATACATTCGCAGATCCATGAAGCTTCACAAAATGAAGATGATACACCGTTGAAGAAGAAACTGAACAAGTTTGGGGAGGTCCTCACAGCCATCATTGGTGCAATTTGTGCCGTTGTTTGGCTTATTAATGTTAAGTATTTTCTTACATGGGAACTTGTTGATGGCTGGCCACGAAATTTCAAATTTTCTTTTGAGAAATGTACTTATTACTTTGAGATTGCTGTGGCATTGGCTGTTGCCGCAATCCCTGAAGGTCTGCCAGCAGTTATCACTACTTGCTTGGCATTAGGGACAAGGAAGATGGCTCAAAAAAATGCATTGGTTCGAAAGCTACCAAGTGTTGAGACATTGGGTTGCACAACTGTGATATGCTCTGATAAAACTGGTACATTAACGACAAACCAAATGTCTGTAGTAAAGCTTGTCGCAATGGGGTATGGGAGAGAAGAACTTAGAAAATTTGATGTTGATGGTACCACATACAACCCCAAAGATGGTAATATCCATGACTGGCCGGCCAACAATATGGATGCAAATCTTCAAACAATTGCTAAGATTGCAGCTGTTTGCAATGACGCAAGCATCACTGAGGCAGAACATAAACGATTTGTCACCACTGGTATGCCAACAGAGGCAGCCTTAAAGGTGAGAAGTGTTGTATTCCTTTTTCTCTTTTGCCTTTTCACTGTAACCTTTACTTAGTTTAGATCAATAGCCCAAGCCCATCAGGAGGCCTTTATTAAAACATATATCTTTCCTAAAATTAAGCTAAGTCACCAATTAAACATTTAACAGAGAAGGATTCTTGAAATGCTATGCATATTGTTCATTCGTTAATTGGGAAATATTTTATCCAATTGTTTGTTCTCTAGTTAGGAAAAATACGCTGGATTATACTTATTTTATTAAATCAAAGAGATATTGAGAATATTCACTATCCAGAAGTTTTTTGAGACTATATAGCATACGATATCCAAATGATTTTCTTTACATATATGGGATGTATAACTTGCTAGAGTGACTTGTGCAATTTGTTTTTTCCTAAGCAATTCAGTGATGGTTAACCCGTCTATGTCTACTAGGCCATATATTTTTGTATTTCAGTTTCCTAGCTTTCATAATTTTTTCTTTGCTAATAAACTTCATTTTTATTTTCTCAGGTTTTGGTTGAGAAGATGGGGCTTCCTGGAGGATATGATACTTCGTTGAGCTCAAAAGAAACATTAGGTATGTTTCAAGGCTCAAGTTTGATATTGTTTTTAGTTGATTTCATTAAAACACTGTGTCTGTGTGCTTGTCTGCTTGGTATCAAACATGTGATATTTACATAAGTTGTTACTTGAAGGATGCTGCAAATGGTGGAACACAATGACTCAGAGGGTTGCTTCTCTTGAGTTTGATCGCACTCGAAAATCAATGGGGGTTATTGTGAAATCAAGATCAGGAACCAACTCTTTACTTGTAAAGGTAGATAATGCCTTTTTATCTTATCATTTTATCTCTCTATAATGTTTATCAATTAACCTTTCCTGAGTCCTTTCTTTTCCAAGTGAAAGGTGAATTGTTGGAGGTCTCTTGAGATTTTAACTGATAACAATCAACTGTTCTATTTGGTGATGATAGGAGTACGCTGGAAAGTGGAAACCCATTCTGAGGAAGTTACCTTTATAAATGGCATTTTATTGATGTAATTTTATGGTTTTATTTTCCAATTGCATGTTAATTTAGTGGTGGGAAAATTGCATGTTAATTTGGTGGTGTGTAGTAGTGATGATGCCCCTTACAACTTACCAATAATTATCTACAGAAAAGAGTAACAATTTGCAAATTCAGAGAAACACTTACTCTCGTCTATATCTATTAATGATTATTTTGGCAAGTATATATTTTTGTTCTACCACTCTTGTTGTTGATCTGCAATTTTGATACTTCATCCTTTTATTGGTGGTCTAAATTTCACATTTGTTCAGCAAAATGTTGTATCTAATAAGTTTTTGATTTCAGTGATACATAAAGTATTTGGTTATTTCAGTCATCATGATCTATTATTTCATGGTATCTGCCGATAATATATATTTATGAGGAAGCAAAATTGCTTTGTGACAGGGAGCAGTTGAAAATTTGTTGGAAAGGAGTGCCTATGTTCAGCTGCCTGATGGTTCTGTAGGTTTGTTAAATGAAAACTCAAAAAAGCATATTCTGGAAGCCCTCCATGATATGTCTACAAAGGCTTTGCGCTGTTTGGGATTTGCCTACAAGGAAGATCTAGCAGAATTTGCAACATATGATGGTGAAGACCACCCAGCTCATAAACTTCTACTTGATCCGGAAAATTACTCGTCCATCGAGACTGATCTCATATTTGCTGGATTGGTTGGGCTTAGAGTATGTCATCTGACTTTGTTTGATTCACCTTTATTGTATGTGCTAGTTTGACTCTATCAGCATTTCTAACTTGTCACTATTGTTTACTTTCTTCTGAAACATTTCAGGATCCACCGAGAAAAGAAGTTTATAAAGCAATTGAAGATTGTAGAGCAGCTGGCATTCGAGTCATGGTCATTACTGGTGATAACAAAGAAACAGCAGAAGCAATTTGTCGTGATATAGGTGTCTTCAGACTTGAGGAAACCATACATTCAAAGAGTTTCACTGGCAAAGATTTTATGTCGATGGCATCCAATGACAAGAAGACCATTTTGAGGCAAAATGGCGGTCTTTTATTTTCTAGAGCTGAACCAAAGCACAAACAAGAGATTGTGAGATTGTTAAAAGAAGACAATGAAGTAGTTGCTATGACAGGGGATGGCGTGAATGATGCTCCTGCATTGAAAATGGCAGATATTGGCATTGCTATGGGTATTGCTGGGACAGAGGTAGACAATTCTCATTTTCTCACTATTGCTGTCTTTCCAATTGGTTTATTTTAAGCCCAAATGCTAAAGAATAAGAAGCAACAGAATACCTCCATTGAATGCAATTGTCCTTGTTAAAAGTTCATGACCTAGTTAGAGAAGGAACATGTCTAATGTAGCAATTATAAACCATAAATTGTTTGCTTCTGTACTCGAAGTCTACTTTTGCCAAATAAAACATTGATTTTTTCTCTCAGCATGTCACAATTTTTCTCTGAGAATACTATGATACATCTGGAACTATGACAAATTGTTGATGTTTCATAAATCAAAAATAGGAAAAAGATAGTCATATAACCTTGTTTCTGGGCTTTATTTAGATCTGTGAAAAAAGTTTATAATACATGCATCTTAATTTTGTGGTAGAAGTTTTCAAGTGTGATTGCCATTTCATGGTTGCTGCTTAATTTGTGGTTAATGCTGTATTTCTTTCGGCTTGCTCTTTTTATTCATTTGTTTCTGTTACTTATTCTGTTTCTCATCTAAAGACTCACAATTCCTTAAGTTTATGCTAGAAAGTACTTTAATGTGATGAGACATTTGTAAACTGTATTTATGATATCTTTAATTTGTGGCAAATGCTGGAATTTTTTTGGCTCACCCTTTTTTCGTTTCTTTCTGTTACTTATGTTGTTTCTCATCTAAAGGCTTGCAATTTCTTATGTTTATGTGAGAAAGTACTTGAATGTGATGAGACATTTTATATACTGCATTTATGGTTGTCAGTTTGACTGCGATGATGTTTTATTTATTTGTTTATTATTATTATTATTTTAAATGTATGCATGTTTTCATCTAAAGCCTTCAAACTTGTGTGATTGGTATCAAAAGGATCATTAAGTGAATGGAACGTACTTGTTTTCCTTATTGGTTTCAGTATCTGTTAGTATCTTTACCAGGAAGTTCATTTTCCCAGGTTGCTAAGGAAGCTTCAGATATGGTGTTAGCAGATGATAATTTCAGTACAATAGTTGCAGCAGTTGGCGAAGGAAGATCAATTTACAACAATATGAAAGCCTTTATAAGGTCTTGTTTTTTTAATAATTTTGTCTTTCAAAATATTTTTCTTTCTATAGACGGGAACTTGTTATTTCTTATCTTAATCTAACTATCTAGATTACTGGTTATTCAAGTAGCATAATCTTTGCTCATCTGTTTTTATGTAATCCATATTCACTTTTTGGTTTGATATATTATGGTAAAATTTTAATGCATTTTTTACTTTGTTGAAATGCTTGGTCTATGTATGATAAGTTTTATTACAGTGATTGCCAATGAGAAATTTGAAGCCATGTAGAAGAGAAATTCAAGGTAGAAGCCTTTACTATTAACTCTTCTAGACATGCAAATTGCGAGTATTAGGTTAATAGAGTATTGATGTAATGGGTTTAGTTGTTTTTGGTTAGTGCTTTTGCCATGTAATTAATTATCTCTTTACATGAATGTGATACAATAATTTTCTCTCGCCAAATTCTACTTGGTATTGGAGCCAACCCAGGGCTAAAGTTTCCAACATAGTACTCCCTTTAGGGGAAGACTGCTCCCTTGACCTCCATTCATCCATCTGCAGTTCTTCCTAGTCTCTTTGTCTTGTCATCTGCTTGTAGTTGTGACTCACATGAAGTCAGTTATCTTCTTCATGTGTACCTATGCAACCATCAGGAACTTGACAGTCGTCTTTCGAACTTACAGTATCTAGTCCCAACCCGTAACCAGATGTAAGGCCACAACTCTTTCACTGTGCATTCTCTCCTCCAACAAGATTCCACTGTGTGCCCTTTGCCTATGAATGGGTTAACACTGAGACTTTGAAGAAGTGGCGAGCCTTCCTCTCGATGCATTGTGAACCATCATGGTTCACCTCTGTGTTCCCAGCTGAACCAACATCTCCAGCTTTTGTTGCCACCTCGAGCTCCAAGGCTGGAAGCTTGCACAGATAAGGCGGACTGAGGCTTTAAGTAGGAGCAGTGTTTCTCCTATTCTCTAACACAAAGCTTCTAAAACGGTGCATGATTGATTGTGTTGGTTGTCTTATGCAGCGACATCTATCAGCTAGCAGCTCCTGCTCGACAGGTTGCTGCTCAACCTCGAAAACCATGATTCCCAACTGCAATCAACCTTTCCTCTCAGGCTTTATCCTTCTCCATTGTGATCTAAATTTGAATCTAAGACCTCTTTGCATCAGTGACCTCGTTGTCCAAATCTTATCCTCATCTTCAATTCTACGGAAACCTACTCTGACTTCTTGTTACCAATTATTCCCCCTGAACTTTGTCCAGATCTAGCACATTTAAAATAACTTCAATCTGTTCTTCTTCCAGCATTAGGTGATTGCATCTTTGTTTTCTTCTTTGTCAGCCATACTCTTCTTTATGGAAACTATGCTTCTGGCTGTTTTTTTTTCATATCTGCAAATCTTCTTCTCCTCTTTACATCCCAAACAACAGCTTCACCTTCTTGATTTCTTTGGCAGATCTCATCCATCTTCTTCCTATTCCTCTTTTTGTTTTCACTGTTGCCCTTCTTTTTTGTTTTCTTCCTACTTATTTTTTTTCCAATAGAGTTCTCACCTCCTCTCAGCATCTCCTCCCTATTATCCTGATCTGCTAGTGTACATCTCTTGCTTTTGTGCTTGTTTCTTCTTTTGCTTCTTCTCGGCTTTTTTAGCATATCCTGTTTTATTCTATTATTACGCTTTATATGCACTGCCTAAAAACTAGAGAAGAGCCAAACAAAGAAAATTTCTTGTTCTTATTTTGCTATTCTAGCAAAGGGTCGAACTTTGCAATCTTTACTTTAGAATGCTCGAGCATTTTTTTTTTTTTTTTGTAGTTTGTTTCATGTTGTTGTATATGCCGCTTCAAGGAAAAGTCCACATAAGGGATTTGTTCCTGAGATAAACTTTCATAGTTTCATTATTTCTCTCTTTATCTTCTATTGCCAATGTATTGATTTGATGTCAAGTACATCTTGTCTGTGGCTAAAGTGAGGTCTAAGGGATCATGGATTGAATGCTTTATTAACTCATTAAGTTTTATTTTATTTGCTAGTATTATGTTTCATTTTGTAATCATGACCTCGGTTCGAGTCATCACTATTGATGTGGAGGCAAAGTAACGGTCCACGTGGCAGGCTCTTGACTCGGTCAGAAGAGAGTCCGGGTGACATGATCCGGACTTGGTCAACATAGACCCGCCATGGTGTGCTAACTCCGACTGGCCAAACTCAGTTAATCCGACCATGCCAGCCATCTTAGCTCGACCACCTTAGCTCGACCACCTACCTCAAGGAGTTTTTCCAATAGAGGCCTACCTCTCTCGAGGAGTCTTCCCAACAAAGCCTATCTCTCTCTCGAGGAGTTCCCAACAAGGCTTACCTCTCGAGGAGTCTTCCTAATAGGGGTCTACCTCTCCTGAGGAGTCTTCCCAATAAAGCCTACCTCTTCCGAGGAGTCTTCTTAACAAAGGTTGACCTTCTGACTTCTCGAGCAGTCTGACCCACCGACCTCTTCAGCTCAACCATGCCGACCTTTTTAGCTCAACCATGCCGACCTTTTCAGCTCAACCACCTCAGCTCGGCCCTACTGAGATCCTTAGCTCAGTAGCCCTTGATATCTGACTCTTAGACCTATATAGCATAGTGATGTGACACCCCCACACGCAAATGTGGGATAGCATAGTCAACCAGACATGGGATGACATGACTTACATAGCATGGTGACATGACATTGTCCTCCACGGATGTGGGATGACATGACACCCAGACCATGGTGATGGGACGTTCCCCTCCATTAACGTGGGATGACAGGGTCAACAGAACGAGGGATGACATGATCGCCCTATTGAGCTCCTTAGCTTAGTAGCCCTTGATATCTGACCCTTAGACCTACATAGCATAGTGATGTGACACCCCCACACACAAATGTGGGATAGCATAGTCAACCGAACATGGGATGACATGACCTACGTAGCATGGTGACATGACATTGTCCTCCACGGATGTGGGATGACATGACACCCAGAGCATGGTGATGGGACGTTCCCCTCCATTAACGTGGGATGACAGGGTCAACAGAACGAGGGATGACATGACCCACAGAGCATGGCGATGGGACACCCCATGCCCTTAAGTAAGGTCCCATATGTGGACACCCCTTCTCATACATATGCAAGGTATAAAAGGAAGCCCACACTTACGGGTGGAGATAAGTTCAACAACCATTCCTAAACCTTTATTCTATTTTCCTACTGTGCTT
>JBBMKF010451939.1:0-12310 GCA_037834155.1 Curcuma caesia | reverse complement strand
ACATGGAAAAGATCATGGGTTTAAAAGGATGGAAGATATCTCCATTGGAATGAGGTCTTTTGGGGAGAGCCCAAGAACAAAGTCATGAGGGCTTAGGTCCAAAGTGGATAATATCATGTCATTGTGGAGATACGAACATCCTTTTGGACCCAACAAAAGTTCTGGATGAGGCTTGGTGCTTTCTTTGAGAGAGAAGCCTCCTATGCAATGGAAGTGATCGCGCCTCCGAAAGCATTGGCAAGGGCTTGATTGAGCCCAATAGCATCAATGCTGAGATAAAGTATTAGATCACTGACTATTTCATTGGCAATTTCATCACCATCATAAAGTACCTCATCATATATTGACTTGCCAGTTGACTCAGTCTCATCTTCGTCATGCTGAATAAATTGGGATGCCGAGTCCATACAAGGTGAGACAATAGAGATTGGGGCTTCGTCGCTAGATAAACCGAGTTGTTGATTACCGTCAAACAAAGTGGGTTTCTAGTCTTTAATCAACACTTCGTCCAAGTCTATCTCCTCTTTGTCAATATCGTCATGAACTGGATCATTAGTTGCCTCGATCTCATATCCACGCCTTCTTCAATCAACTGGTAAAACTTCTCCGTGTAATCATCAATCAATCTTGCATCCTACCTCAACACCTAATGTCGTTGAAACACAATTTGAGTGTAGCCGAAAGGAAAAGTAACTCTCCATCTTCTTCTTCATCTTCTCCTAATCAATAATCTTGACTTTGCCCTATCTATTTTTTGAGCATTGCAACTGCTCCCACCATGTTGATGCTCCGTCAATGAGTTTTATGATGACCAATTTGACTTTTACACAATCAAGCACTTCCTTACAATAAAAAATTATCTCCACTTCGTTAAGCCAATCAACAAATTCCTCAACCCTAGAAAATTAGAAAAGATCAACTGGAAATCCAATATCTTCATACCGCTTCTTTCGACTATAGCTTTCGCGATTGTGATAGGAATTTTTAAAAGTGGAATAATTAGGATAAGAGAACTTATGATCTTTTAGATCTTGCGTTGTTGGATACTGGGATAATTTTATAACTTTTCTCTAATATCAAGAATCTCATCTTGGATACTACGATCACGGTGTGAGACTTTCTCAGTCGGAACCTGCCTGTCACAACCATGATGACTATCCATTGGATCTAAGAGTTCTTATTCCAACTAATGTTGGGCAAGATAGTGATTATCCTGCGGATAATATTGAATCTGTTGGTTCGACTACGAATGCTGAAATTAATCTTTTAAAATCTGTTAATTCAAAAGAATATCAAGAGATAAAAAATAAACGACACTGTCGAAAATATTATTAAACCAAAAAACTTCTTCTCAAACATAAACTAACAAAATGCTTATATAGACTTAAAACTCTAATTTGTAAAGAAAAGAAAAAAATCCTAACACACTCTAAATTCTAAAAATCCTAAACGGACTTAAAATCCTCAAATAAAAAAATAAAATTTTTTAAAACTACTCTAAGTAACAAAAGTTCTGAAAATTACTAAAAAAAATTATAAAAAATAGTAATACAAATCTTCGTATCCTCTTGTATTTGGTAGGCATACGTCTTTTGTACATAAGCCTTGGAGTACAATCTTGGAGGTTGGAAACCAAGTAAACCTAGGTGCTATTTGTTTGCCTTTATTTTATATTTCACTGCTACTAATACTCTTGATAGAAAGAAAGAACACATGAAACAAGTACGAAAACGAGATGTATTATTCATCCCCTCTAGCATGTTCCATGGTCATACAAATTGATCAAAAACCCTTCTAATCGTCCGAAAGCAAGATCTTCCTATTAAACATTGGTTAGTCAAAAAGCATAATATATTAATAATGATCAACTTAATTGATCTTCCGTTAATAATGAATCTAAGTTAGAGAGAGACGATCCCATCTTTTAATGAATATAAATTAGAAAGAGATGATTTGACTTATTTTTATAACAGATCTGAATTAGGGTTAATTTTTTCTAATTAAAATACCATATGTTACGTACTTCGACGAAGTTTCATATTTTCTTACGTGGTACGGCAAACTGTACCTTTTTTTTTGCAAATAAGTCACCATCTAGAATTATTTTAAAAAGTCAACTTATAATAAATAAATAAAGTTGATTAACATTTCAGGACTTAATTAATTTATTTATCAAATGTCAACTTGAATTATGTCATCATATTTTTATGACGGCCATGTCTACATGAGTACGGTATTATTAATTTATTTATCAAAGTGTTTATCTAGTTTGTGGTTTGAGGTATTATTCTGTTTCAGTCGGCTATATAATTAAAGATATTTAGAAATTTGATAAATATGATAAATATCTAATTTGTTTACAGCTACAAAATAATTAAAATATAGAAAAATAAATAGCTAAGTATTTATTCATTATTATTAATTCTCAAATATATATTTGAGAATCGTTTTTTCCATATAATTAACTAGGATTGCATGCACAAGCTCCCACTTCATTTTTGTACCAAGTAATCGTTTTTAATTAAACTGTGTGCAATCTGATAATACTTTTAGCAAATTTCAGTATTAATAAACCAGACATTAATTCTTCATTAAAAATATATGGAGTATTATATATTGACCATGAACTATCAATATTAAATTATTTCTTATTATGAGTAAAAAAATTAAGTATTTAATCGTTTTAATAGGACTATCATATCATTACAAAATAGCATAGAATTAGTGATGAATTTTAACGATGAATAAAATTTTCATAAATTAATAATAATATTAAAGGAAAAAATAACAATTATTAAAATCTCTTTCGTCGTTAAATTAACGATGAATTTTGAATTTGTCATAAATTTTTTAGATCAATTTTAAAATTTGTTGCAAAAACAACTCTAAAAACCACCCCCCTCCCAATCTTTTCCCTTCCCCGTTCTTTCCCACGTGTGACGATGAACCCTAATTCCTCTTTCCCGATCTTTGCTCCATAGGCTCCGATCCCTCCTCCCTCGGCCCCGACGATTCTCTCTGTCAATATAAGATCAATATTTCTCCTCGTCTCTACTTTCCTTTCCCCTCTCCTTTCCGATCGGACATAGAGCTTAGAGGAGCAGCGGCTGCGACCTCACCTCAGCCTCTCAACTATCTTGCAAGTTCTTTCATTTCAAAAGACGTCCACTAATTTCCTATTTTTCATCTTTGAGTTGAATAATTACATTATAACATATTTCATACTTTGACTACTTCAATTTGATTTTGTTTATTATATTGTTTATTGTTTAAACACTGTAGGCTACGTAAATGATAACAATAAACTCTTGAACAATTCAGACAACTGATCGCGCGATTGGTGTGTTGAAGGAGTCCAATAGGCTGATAGAAATTGAACCAAGACCGAGTCAAACCGGCTTGAATAATTTAGGCCACAATTAAAATTTGACCTATATATATATTTCTTGTCATGTCAAGTAACTGTACGTATGGTGAATTTTGTTTCATGAAATAGTCAAAAGAAAAAAAATTGTACTTTTAAGTTGTCACGGTTGTCACGCATAATATTTTTTTGAAAATCAGTCGACTATCAGATGAATAAGCACTAATTGAACATGACTTCCGGCAAAACAGTACATATGGGAACACAAAGAACAATGTTCATACATTTGTTTCTTGTATTTTCTACTATTTTACTCATACTGTTCATTCATGGTATCCATCCAAACCTCTGTTCGTTCACTCTTTAATTATTTTCGCAAGCATGCAGCTTCCGCTTAACCCCATGGGCAGAGCCAAATTGATGCCTACCCAGGCTGTAGCCTAGGGGCTTAACGGCGATGAAAAAAAGAGAAATTTTGATTTCTCAGAGGAGAAAAGAAAAAAGAGGAAGATTAGCCCAAGTAGCTGTATCAAAATCGGCATTCATGATTCACCATTTGTGATCAACACGGGTAATTCGTCCGGATTGACTCCGTCATTGCTCAACCCTATTGTATATATATAATCTTAAAATAAGAGACTATGGCAATAGTGAAGGACAATATGATAAGTCCAACCAATCATATACTGAATATCTGTATTTAATTTTCTTTTATAATATATCGAGTGATTCACATTTTTATTTTTTCTCAGTCAAGTAAATTCATCTTAAATATATAGAAATTTGTATTTATTGTGTTATATATATATAAAGTGTGTTGCTAGTTGCTGAATACATTTGAATATATTCTATTGTTTTTTAGTGTTTATATTACATATTTTAGATGTCCTATTAATATAAGTGTAATTCTGCCAACCTGTGAGTAGACTCTGAAATATATTAGAAAATTTTGGTGAAGGATCACACGATTCGGTGTGAGCAATTTTCCTTGATTATCTTGTTGTGATTCAATCCAATTTAACAGAAATTAATTATATTTTATTAATGAGGTCTATACTATCTTTATTTGTAGTAGATCAAAGTTAACATTTTAATAATTTTAAATTTAAAAATAGAAAAAATGTAAAAAGAAAGAAGTTTGATGTATAAAAAAAACTTACCTATACGTCGGATTTAACTGATGAGTTTATTGTGAGGTTGAAATAATTTTTGAATTTTACTTTTAGTAATGTTAAGTTTATGGATGAGGATAAGATAAGATGTTCGTGCAAAAAATATCATAATGGTAAATTTTTATAGTGTGATAAAGTTCGAGAATATCTTTGTAGATTTTATTTCACTTCTAATTATTATAATTGGACATGTCATGGTGAACCGTTCATATCTGATGAGGATTATGGATAAAATATACAAGTCTCAGTTAGTGGAGATCAGAGTTATTATAATCAATTAAATACATATCAGAGGATAGTAATTAATACAGTGAGTCAAAATTTCATTACTAAACTGAGTGGTACAAATTTTAGTTTTCCTCTAACAATTGAACAAATATTTACTATTTATGCATCATCGTTGGAAGAGATAGAAGTACTAGGTGTTGATGAAGATGTGAATAATGAATCATATCTTCAATTTCAGAAATTATTGAGTACTACAGATAAACGTATAGCCTAGTTGTGATAATCACACTAAACTATTTCTCATAGCAAGATTGTTAAATGTTAAGACAAAGTATAATGCGCTTGAAGATTATTTTAATAATTTTATTCAGGTTATTAGAGAGGCATTGCCACGTGATCATATAATGCTCAATGATATTTATAATATGAAAAAACTTATGAAAGACTTAGGTCTTCTGTTGGAAAGAATTGATGTTTGTAGAGTTGGTTATATGTTATATTAGGGACATGATGAAAATATAAAAGTTTATAAATTCTATAATCACGCTAGGTACAAGAGTACCAGAAGTAGTCAATAGCGACATAAAACATATACTTAGTTATTTTATTTACTTTTAACTCCTAGGCTATAAAGACTTTATGCATCAAAGGTCATTGCTCAATGTATAACTTGGCATGCAACTCATGAAATAGAAGAGGAACTAATGTGTCATCCATCAAATGCAGAGACGTGGAAAATTTTTAATAAAACATATCCTGAATTTGTGAAGGAGATTCAAAATATTCGGTTAGGTCTCTGTGCTAATGGATTTGCTCCATTTGGTAAATCAGAAAAAATTATTCTTGTTGATAAATTATTTTAACTTCGTATGATTTTCCACCTAGAATATGTATGAAACCACCGTATATATTTATAACATTGGTTGTGCATGACCCATAAAATATGAAAAAGTTAATAGATACAACCACTGATTGCAGAGCTGAAACAACTATAGGATGAAAGTTTTCTTACATATGATGTATATACTAGTCAAATATTTGTAATGAAAGCTACTCTTCTTTGGACCATAAATGACTTTCCAACTTATAGCGTATTATCGGGATGGAGTGTTGGAATTTTAAGATGTCTAATATATATGGAGAGATCAAATCAATCAAATTGAAACATGGAAAGAAGCCAAGTTATTTTGATTGTCATAGATAATTTTTACCGCTAAATTATAACTTAAGAAGGAATAAAGAAGAGTTCATTAAGAATAGAATTGAAAAAACACTCCCACTATTGAGATTAATAGGTCAATAGATTTGGTATAGAGTGCTTAACTTTCTATCTGTTATTGAATATCCACATGATACAACTTATGAATATAGAAGTACACATAAATGGATTAAACAAAGTATATTTTGGAATTTACCTTATTAGAAGAGTCATTTGACTCATCATAATATCGATATAATGCATATTTAGAAGAATATTTTTGATAATAATACAATGATAGATATCATTGAAAAATAAAAAATAATATGAATGCAAAAAATATATTTGACTCCTTTGTAAAGGACTCACTCGCAATGTCGATAAAAGTAGTAGGAGACCAAATTGTCAAAGATAATTTATACATTGAATAAGGATCAAAGATGTGTTATTTGTGAATGATTGAAATCTTTAAAATTTTTAGATGGTTATGTCTTTAATCTTGGGAGATATGTCGATTTGAAGGAATGCAAATTGATTAGTTTGAAAAGTCATAATTATCATATATTCATAGAAAGACTCATTCCTATTACTTTTAAGGAACTCTTACTAAATTTTATTTAGGGTTCCATTACGGAGTTAAGCATTTTTCTTCATAATGTTTGCTCAATAGTTTCAAGACATTCACATATGGAAATGTTAGAGAGATGAGACATTCCTATAATTTTCTGTAATTTAAAAAGAATATTTCCATCCTCATTTTTTGATTCGATGGCATTTGACATATGAGACCAGCAAAGTTGGAGGTCCTATCCATTTTCGATGGATGTATCCATTTAAAAGGTAAAATTGTATTTCTTATATACTTCATTATTAATATATAAAAACTAAAATTTTTAAATATATATTAATATCTAATATAATTTATTTTATTATAATCAGATTCCTATATCATTTGAAGAACAAAGTAAAAAATAAGACACATATTAAAGCTTCTATTGTTAATGCATATATTTTGAAGGAAGTAACAACTTTTGCATCATATTATTTTGAATCTCACATTCAGAGCAAAAAACGGAGAACGGAAAGAAATGATAAGAGTTCTATTGATCCCAATTTGAACTCATTCTCAATTTTTAATTACCTTGGTCAACCAAATGGACAATGTAAGTAGAGATACTTAACTAATCGAAAATGACGGGTAGCTCACACATATATTGTACTAAATTATTCAAAAGTAATATCATATTTCGAGTTAGTATAGATTTCTTAATTTTTATATTTCTTATTTCATAAATTATTTATGTTATAATTAATTTTTTATAGGATTTTTTTTCAAAATTTAAATATTAAAATATCAACATAAGAGTTTAATCGCTTCTCGCTTCTCTGATGAAGAATTTGTACCATGGTTCAAATCATATGTAAGTAGGTGCTGGTCATCATTTTGTGTTGATTGGGAAGAAGAAGAATGAAGAAGGGATTGTGATGGGAAGCTACAGTGAAACTTTGCACGACCGAGCCCCCCTTTTTGTTGAACCACATTCAGCTTATAAACCCAACGCTTATAAATCCAATGCTGAATCGACCACCACTGGAACCAAGGCTGAACTGGGCCTAAATCGAACTTAAATTAGAATTGAATCCAATTTGACCCAGACTGAATCCAAATCTAATTCAGATTGAACCCAAATTGATTTCCTCCAAATTGAGCTTCTTTGTGGACTTCTTAAATTGATTTCCTTGGCCTAATTTCAATTTTTTTGCAAGTGGGTTGCATCTTAATTTCCTACAAAATCAAATATAACCAATTAATACCCATAAATTATCACAAATTAATAAGAAATAGAATAAAACTTAAAATTCATCCAAGATATAGAAAGCTTAAAACCCACTTATCAAATCTCTCACACTTATTCTTGCACATCTCGTGCAAGCTGTAAACCTAATTAAACATTATTTTTCACCTTGACAATATCAATCATATTAAGAAGTTGCAACAACAAGTTAATTAAGAGTACCAAATTCCAAAAACTCAAGCAATCCAAAACTTGATTCTCACATGGATCAACAATCCAATAATTTTAATCCACCTTGAATAAATTGAGAATGATGACTTTTAAATCTCACAAGATAAATAGTGTGGTAGCTCATCCTCATAGTCTTACAAATAATGGGGCTCTGTCAAGCTACTCATGGTTCATGCACTACCATATGCTTGCTCCTCTTCTAATCTCCACCACTTTCATATGCACAAGGTTGCACAATTCATAAATGTTTATTAGTATTGCAAAGGGAACATATGAATAAGGGAAAAAATAATGTGTGTAAGGAAAAGTATGAAGATAATAAAATCAAGAAGACAAATAGACGAAATGAGAGCAATGATATACTTTATAGATGAGTACAATGAAATCACGTCCAATAGACATCAAGCCAAGCTAGTATAGGGTGAAAACAACTCTTAACCCTTTCCTACACTCTCTCATGCTTTACCATAAAACTCAATAGGAGAAACAAGAATTGCTAAAAACTTACTACCAACCATCCTTAATGAATATCACCAATTCAAACTTTTATTTATTATTTTTTATTTTTGTGAATCTATTTCTTTTTGTCCAATAGATTTTTTTCTTCTATCTTTTTCAGAGATTTTTTTTTGATTTTTTTCAACGAATTGTTTTTTGAATCTATTTTTTTCAGATTTTTTTAACCTATCAAAAAATATAATAAAATAAAAAATAAAACCTATATAATAAGCAAAATTAAAAATTAAATTCTAATGGTTTGTCAATAGTGAACTATCTAATCACACCTCCACACTTAAACTTTTATCCTTCTCGGACAAAATTCTCATCTTAGCATTCAAGGTTCCCAAATCCAATAAAAAAGAAATGAAGGATATGGTAGGGAAAAAATGATGAATGATAAAGAATTTATTCAATAATCTATGCTAACAAAAGAGAATGAATGTATAAAGAATAAGAAAATGACCTTTATAAAATCATGCACCCTCATGATAATGCGGTCTCAACAAAATCAGAACAAGTTCTAGAGTAACAATCACCACAAGTGCCACATAGAAAACAATAAGGCAATCAAGCTCAGTCCTCGCTAGGTAGATATAACATCATCTCAATTTATCAATATAGAATCTATTATTAAGTTGTAACCACATGCAATTCAAGAACTCTTTTATGACTTAGAATCTCTAAAATTGACAAACTTAGTTAACTAAATTATCATAATACCTAAAATGATATGAGTCATGCAAGGGAAATTATTAAAGAAAAATGATAAATAATTATACACATCCTAAACTAAATAAAAATAAAACAGGAATAGTAAGCAATGTAATATATACAAAAACAAGGTGATTAGAATAACTCCACTTTATGTTAGGTAGACAATCTGTTGTAAAAGTGAGACCCTTGATCATTGATTGCCCTGGATACTCTAACTCTCTCCAAATTATGTCCAGTTGCTCGACACCGACGAAAGTGATTCTTGGGATATTGCTTCTAGTGTGCAAGTCCCTACACTTTCATATACTTCTCCAAGATAGAAAAGTCACAAATAAGTCTTAATGTCATTGAAGTCAACAATATCCTTAAAGTAATTAGAATCAAAAGACTTAAATAATTAAAAATTTATAAATAAATAAATAAAATTGAATAAATTAAGGATGCAATAATCAACAACACCAATGTACAATCATACATAAACAAACGGTATATGAATTCTCCGACAGCGGCGTCAAAATTTTGATAGGGTGTGTTTGTTATTTGTTAAATTTTATTTTTATTTATTTATTTTGTTTGTTTTATTTTGTTTATCACTCACACTCTTCAAATCTAAAATTTATAATTAAGCAAACCCTTATTTATCGCTCAAGTAATATAGTAGAGGTCCGGGTTGTCTCTTATTGACGCAATGATGAAAGTTATTTTAGACAACATGGTGTGGGTTTTATTTGTTGATTGTTTTCATTCCTAAATATTCACAAAATCTATTTATTCATAATTAAATCCTAAAATTTACAAATGAATATTAAGTACACTACTTTACAAATTAAGACTAATCACACACCCTAATTTACAATTTTAATCCTACTACATAATTACAATAAAATACAACAACTTCCACAAATTACTATTTATTCAACTAATCAATTACAATTAAACATAAGTTAACATGAACCGGTTCATAAACATAATATTTGTTCACCATACACTACAAGATATTCTATCCATTTCAAGCATCAACAACAAAGGTTGCAACACATCCTATAATTCTACAACCAACAAAACTACAAAATTCAACCCACTAACAAAACTACATTAGAAACAACTTAATACCAGTATCCAATTCAATTCAAGAACCAGTTATTACAAATATTCCATGTAAACATCACAACAAAGCCAAACAACATATTATATTTCATTCAACATAAACCAACAAAATGTTCCATTACCACAATTTGCATAAGAACAGACTCAATTAGCTCAACCATTTGTGGACCTATTTTACACCATCCAAATCAAATACATGTTCATATCATCACCATTTACATGAATCATAGCCGTAGAATCCAACAACCAAACCAAATCGTTTGTAATTCAAACATTTAATCAACATCTACCATGTAACAAATGAACCAAACATTCCATTCAAATTCAACAACAACATTCAACAAATTCAAATATCAATTCAAATTCAACAAATAAGAAACCAAAGGGGGTTTTTGATTGATTGAAATTATACTAACAGAACTAAATAAGAAAGCAAATTAAATTAGGGTTAAGGTTAGAGTTAGTAGTGTCTTCCCCTAATCGGTACCAAACTGAGGAGAAGAGGAAAAGCATAGCATAGTGGAAGTTGATATTCCTGGATTAGCATAGAACAGATACGATCAACACCATTCCAATTGAGTCACGCCAACAAGGGGAGATGAATCGCGCCAGAGCAAATCGCTCATGGCAAAATGTGATCGGAGAAGACGAAGGCGACGTGATCCATCCTCTACCCAATTGCTTCCTGCTGCAAACCGCAGACAAAACATCAAATAACAAAGAATTAAAACCTCTTACCTTGCCTTTTTCGATGACGGGCAGAGAATTGAAGCTGGCCAGTGATCCCCTGCTGCAAATCGCAAACAGGGACCAACTGATTCCCTGCTACAAATTGCAGATAGAGATTGGTTATCACTTGACGCTTATGTGGACGTGGAGGCGAGGGCTATAGCCGATCACATTTCGCTGGGCAAACCGCTCACAGCGGTAGAGCGCGACCAATAGGGGAGGGAAGACCTCTCACCGGAGCAAACCGCTCACGGTGGAAGATCCTGTGGATGGTCAATGCTCATCAACCTTCGTGGATGTTGGCCACCGTTTTGTACTAATCGGGAAGAAGATGAACGAAGAAGGGATCGCGACGGAGCTAGGTGAAGAGGAAGAAGAAGTCACAATGAGAAGCTACAGTGAAACCTTGTGCGACTGAGCCCCCTTTCTGTTGAACCGCGTTCAGCTTATAAATCCATCATTGAACTGGCCGCCACTTGAACCAAGGCTGAACCGGGCCTAAACCAAACTTAAATAAGAATTGAACCCAATCTGACCCAGACTAAACCCAAATTTGATCCAGATTGAACCAGAATTGATTTCCTCCAAATTGAGCTTGTTCGTGGACTTCTTAAATTTATTTTCTTGGCCCAATTTCAATTTTTTTGCAATTGGACTTCATCATAATTTCCTGCAAAATCAAATATAACCAATTAATACCCATAAATTATCACAAATTAATAAAAAATAGAATGAAATTTAAAATTCATCTAAGATACAGAAATAAGCTCAAAATCTAAATTACGACATAAAATACGATCAAAACAACCCAATATAATCCCTAATTAACCCGGTTAAAAACCCACTTATCAAGTTGCCACATCAATCATTGCTCAATCATCGGTGACCCATTCATCCATGGTCTTTAATCGGAACACTTATAATATTTGTTCTTATCCAATGTACAATGTAAAAACTTTCACATAACACTATAATCAAATTTTTATAGAGATGTAAGTTCTTCTTAAAAGCAGATTTTGTAGGTTGAATGATTCTTTTGTAGATTAAGTGTTTAGATGGGTTACAAGTCGTATATTGAGAAAGTTGCATTGCTATCCATTTCTTTTACAAATAATTAATTCCCATCCACCATTATTTTCAAAAGTCAACTTATGAGATAAAAGTAACTAATTAACAAACAAACATCAACATGAATCATGTCAAGCAGTCCTGATTGATTACTTTGTCTACTTAATATTTTCTAATCCAACTTGACTTTATAATAATTATT
>JBBMKF010451929.1:0-29387 GCA_037834155.1 Curcuma caesia | reverse complement strand
TGAGGCTTCACTTTAGTTTGGTCACGAATTCTTTAGGTGTAAATTGTGTGTCCAAGATTTAAATTTTCTATAAACACGGAAATTTTGCTTCCATAATCTAATGCAATAATTTTGTATTCTAACTTCAGCAAACTGTTGAGAATGAGAACCCTGATACAATTGTAAAATTATTGTCATGTGATTTTGTGATCATAGATAAATTTGAATCGTTAAAACAGCTTCTTGTAACATACGGTAAGACGGTGTGCAATAACACAATGTGGTTCGATCTTGGTTTGGAATTCTACATTGACAGGACTTTTGTGCACTTTTGACTCCAGCAAATTGTTGAGTGTTTTATATGGAATATCGAAGGGACAATTTAACTTGTTCTTTGTTGACTCTGTTTTTTAGCTCAAGATATGCAAATCAAAGTTGACAATCAGAAAGAGGAAGATATATAGAATTTCTAGAGCCTCATGAAGAAAAAGATTTAAAAAATAAAATCAATAATTAATTAATTAATTTTCAAGCCCCTTGTCCATTCCTTCCAACTGAGAGGGCAGATGTCCACCTTAGCGGTCCCACACGATCGGCCCCCGGAACATAGCTGAATTGGTTACGACGTAGCAGAGTTGCAGAATAGAGCAAGGGTTCGAATCTTGGCAAAGCCAGGCAACACCCTCTTACGTCGTGACCAACTGCAGTTTCCCGATTTATCTTCTCATAAATGATCAAGGGGACGATCGTGTGGGGCTGCTAAGATGATGAATTCCATCTTTTACAGAAGAGAGTGCAGATGTCCACTCCCTGTGTTACTGTTACAGATTTATAGAATTTCTTCCATCTCCTTTTCTTTTCTTTTCTTTTTTAATAAAATTGAGATAAAAGTGGATAATTTTTTCTCTGTCTTTTTCCCCCCCTCTATTCGCATCCCCAACACACAAATATAATTAATTAATTTTAATTTGTTTTTCCGCTTCTTTTCGCCTTGTTTCCACGAAAACAAAGTCGACGGAAACTTAATAAGAGACCCTCAGAAAGCATCTCGCCTTCCAGTCGCCCTCGAAGCAAATTTCTAGGGTTTTTTTTTCTTCTTCTTCTTCCGTTTCGCGCTCTTCACTCCTCTTCTCTTTTCTCTATTTTTGATCAATGGAGTAGCAGGGCCGTCCATGGAATTGGTCTCGACTGTGATTCTTCCTCGTGCTCTGGTCGCGATCTCACTGCTATGGGAGCCTTGACGGAGAATCGGAAGCGGCGCCTCGCTGTCGACCTCCGACTGTCTTCCTCCGCTCACCCCGTCTTCCATCTCGCTGCCGAGCCATCCCCTCCCTCCAAAAAGATCAAGCGCCTCTCCCCACCTGTCTCTCTCTGTGCTATCACGCCTTTGACGCAGGTAGCGCAAACCCCCACCCCCGCGGCGCGGAGCTTCCCTCCTCCTGCTCCTCTTCCGCGCCCCGTCCACGGCCCCCAGCGCATCCTCAGAGCCTTTGGCCTTGGGTCGGCCAACGGATCCCGCCTTCTGCCGTCGCCTCTTAAGCCAAAAGACGTTGAGATGGGTAATCTCGTGTCGCAGTTCCTCCGGGGGAAGAAAGCTGCCATCTTTACACCATGGAGGATGGGAAAGAGGGACCACGCGTCTTCTCCGTCCAGTATGAGTCGGGGTTCGGATGATAACGATGGGACTCATGAAGGGTTAGGGTTGGATCAATATACTCAGTTGGTTATCAACGTGAAAGATGGTAACTTGGTTCCAGAGACGAGTCACAACAATGCAGTATTTCCTTTCTCAAAATCTGGTTTGTCAGACCTGAGAATTGTGACACAGAAGTCCGAGGAGACGCCCAACTTACATTTAGTAAATCGCAAAGTAGAGGATGCGACTAAACTTGTTTTCAAATCGTCTCCAGCAAGAGAGGATAAATCGTCAGACAAGAGAAGTCCTTTGTATAGAGAGCTGTACATAGAGTCTTCTAGAAAACACGATTCAAAACTGAGGAGCTTGGACCTTGAGGTGGAATTGGCTGAGAAGAAGATATCTTCCTTCCGCTTGATACGCCATGAGCAAGAGAAGCAATTCGAAGCGGTATGATTTATAAATCTTTAATCTACTTAATTTATTACTTATTGAGCTCTCTTTTGCATGGACTTACAAGGCAATTACTTTTAGGGAATAAGTAGATGAGTCTATTTTATTAATCTTTTTCTGTCACTATTATATCATGAACTCTTGAATGGACCAGAATTTCTCATGGAAAAATAAACACCAAAGAAGGTATAATTTAAAAAAATTGTCTTGAATTTAACATGATGCTGAGAGTTCCAATGCTCATCCTTTATCTATATGTCTTCATGGACTACAAGATCTCTTCATTTAGTGTTGTTAAGGATACTGTAAGCCATGCATTTCATAAAAAGCAACTTTCTGACAACAAGCTACAGATTTTGTTGAAAAATTGCTTTTAGGCGGTGCTATTCCTTTTAGGTGCTGAAGATATACCTAATATTTGACCTAACAAAACTTTGGTGGTAAATTCTCACTCATTTTATGGCACTAAAACCCACAACCTCTAAAATCCACAACACGAGATCTAGATCTTAGTCAACTAACATTATAACTTAGAAGTCTGCAAGAACTCTTTCTTGCTTTGTTATGAATGATGATAAAGGTTATTTATTTCAACTATATAGAATGTGCTTGGATGTTTAGTTTGATTTCCTTTTACAACAATTCTCAACTATTTGGGATCAACTTAACTCATCTATTTTCATCATTGATCTATATAATCGTGAGTCATAATTCTTCTTATGTGATTCATCATGGTCAAGATGCAAAAATGATTTATATCATATATATACTCAACATTTAAAATATTTATGATGATTTAATTTGATGCCGAGGAGTATAATACATCATTTAAAATCAATTTTTGACTTAGCCAAACCATTAAATGAAACCAAATAGATGTAAATGATACCCAAGCCATCTATAAAAGAAGAAAGAGAGGAGGTTTATTTTCTTACACAAATGAAGTAGATGACTTTGATACTTGGATTCTTCATCTATATTTTTTGTGCATGTGTCTATCAGACACTCATACATCAACATTCAGTATGGGCACTTAACTTTCCTATTGGTTACACAGTAAACATTTTAAAAACAATTGTGTTAGACTTTTGGATTCACACTTTGTCAGATACTCGTATCTAAGTCTGAGTAACATAGGGGAAGAGTTGGTGATCCACCTTCTTTGGACACACTTATACACAAGTGGCCCGTTCAATCGAGGGTGAGCATGCAACCTAGTGAGCATGAGAGCCATACCTCTTTGTGCTATGTGGATTCCAAGGGTCCCAAATGGATGTCATTTTCGTCCTTTGACAGTCTATCACTTAGGTCCACCACATTGCATCACAGCAATTCTGCATGCAAGATAGCGTGCATGTAGCACCACGTGCTCAAAGTTGATGGAAGGCATAGAAGAAGATAAATTGTCTTGTGGTGAATAGAGGTAGGCATAAAAAAAATTAAAAACCTAATCAATTGGATCAAACCAAACTAGACAGTTTTTTGTTTGAAAATAGACATTTGAAATACGCACCCAAATGGACAGTATCTTTGTCCACCACCAATTTGATGTTGGGCTTCACTACATTGCATTGCAATAATCCTGCATGTAAGATATAATTATTTGATATTACAATTTTTTAATTAAAATTTTGATTATATTATTGAAAATATTTAAAAATGATCTATGATTATGATATTTTTATTAAATATTATGGAAAACATATTAATCAGATAGCATTTGGGGCAAGCTAAGCTCGGCAGTAGGCTGTGCAAATTTGATTCTGTGCTGGGCTGGGCATGGATTAGAATTGTGATGTTCCCAACTTGACTTGCAGACTGCATGGGGCAGTTTGACTCTCTTTAACTCTATTTTTCATGTATCATTGTAATTGTCTATGCCTTACTCTCTTTAACTTCTTTTATGCCATTGAAACTCAGAGTTAACGGTGAGAGTGGAGTGATGACTAGAGGGAAGAATTAATGTTGAACTGCCTTGATGCACGTTTTACTTCTATTAATGAAATTAAAAGACAAGAAATTTTGCTTTAAAACAATGTCAGATAATTGAACAAGTATTTTTTTTTTGCAATGAGTCAATGCCAATGTGCTCCATGAGTAATATTGCTCCGTTTGAGAGGATATTACATTGTATTGTTCAGGCAAGAAGACTTAACATTTTTATATTTCTTTTAGCTGAACTCCATCATTCATGTTTTAAACAATAATTCACCAAAAATCATTCATGATTTCAATCTTAATCTCACAACATTGCTTCAATAATATGGTTAGGTCATTTAGGTGTTTTTAAAATTATGTGCGTGCAATTTCCGTTTCTCTCCCTTTTCACTCCATCTCTAGTTATGTCAATATGTCTATAATGGGAACCTAAGAATTGTCTTTGAACATGTTGATACCAATTTTCTCAAATTTTGTTATCAACAAGGCTATTTCTTATTGCTTGCAAAATGTCAAATTAGACCTCCATCTAAAATGTAGCAGTGTAATATAGAAAAAAAATCATCCCCAAAATATATCAAAACAGAAAATATACTCCACTCGCAATATGTTAATTAATAAAACCAAAGCTCTCCACAAGTTCTTTTCAGCTAGGTATTCTTCTAACAATTTTTTTTATTGTCTAATTTTCTGATAAATTGACATGTGATGCTTTTTTTAGGTACATGAGTTCTAGAATAATATGCACAAATAATTAGTATTTTTTCCTTTATGCATCTGGATAATTTCTGTTTTTGTTTTAATAAATATAGGATTTAAAAGAAGTTTTTTCCCCACTCACAAATGAAGAAGAGGAGGAAGTTTACCGTGCATTGAATGGTAAAAACAGGTAAAAACATATGTTCATATTTCGTACAGCTTTGTTGATTACTTTCTTCCTTCTAAATGAGGTTCTTTTGTCCCTTTGCAGTCATGAAGTCCTAGTTGTACATGAGCCTTCTAACATTGAGATAACCAAAGAGGTTTTGCGTTGTTTAAGCCCGAACGCTTGGTTAAATGATGAGGTAATTCTTATATAGCATTATATTCTATTTGGATTGGATACTTGATGTCCCTCAGTTGTTGATGAGCTTGTTTTCTTAGTAATTTTTCATTTACTTATCCACGAACAATATCTTCTTTTTTTCGTGTAGGTCATAAATCTCTACCTTGAATTATTGAAGGAGAGAGAGAAAAGAGAACCTAAGAAATTTCTGAAATGCCATTTCTTCAACACATTTTTCTATAAAAAGGTAATCATTCCTCAACTGTTTTATTACCATAAGTGTTGTTTGTTTCAGTATGACTTCGAGCATGATCTAATAGTAATACTTACAACTCAAGAATTTTTAACAATCTAATTATTAATTTTTTGTTTGGATTTAAGTATGTAAATACTGAATTAATCAAAATCAGAAATGAACTAAATTATCTTCTGCAAAATTATCCTCAAATCTAAGTGCTACAAGATTGGTATCTCTGTTAAATGTTGACATTGGTTGATTTAGTTGGCTTAAAAAATTGAGAAAATTTATAGGTCTTTCACAAGAGAAAGATAAATGTATACATAACATTCTAAGCATGCTAATAAATTTAGAAACATGAAAATAAATACACATAATTGCACTAACAATGTGTTATCATGCTAATGGATAACCGTGGATAAAAGACTGCAGCTATGCAAAAGAAGACTAAAGATAATGTTAACAGCCTAGCTTGGATAAAAGATGACTTCACTTGAACAAAGGAAAATTTTTTTGGTGTTAATAAGAATAAATGATATATTTCTGGCATGTGGGTATAATTTTTTTTGTGGCTATCCAGTTACCCTGAATACTCTCTAGAATTCTGTCCATGAGTGAATCTATAGGTTTCTAATGTCAAAACACATGTACTTGGGTATTCTATGACTTAAAAGTATGTTGGAATATATTTTTCCTTCAGTCTCATCTTATCCATTGTGCGATAAGTGTTTCTTATAGTCATTATAAGCTGATTTGAACACTTTACTATATATTTTAGCGGTCCTAACAATCTTCTTTTTAACAAACTGCTCTTGTTGATGCTTATTCATGTCACAGTGAGCAAAATACTCTTCTATATCATCTGATCCTTCATTGAAATTTTTTGGATTTAATTGACAAGTACATGTATCTTTGACTAATGGGTTTTATGATCCCCCTTAATTGATTCCTAGGTTTGTTCTGGTGCCTACAATACTGACTCATACATTTATTGTGATCTTTAGGACATTGACTTAAATCTTCATTAAACTTGGATTAATATCATTGTGGGTCCAAGTGCATGTATAAGATGTTATTTATTAATGTCATCCTGTTAGACTCTCTACTCAGTTGATTCAACTAGTAGCTTTTCACAAGATTGTTAGACGTTAAAATCTTCTATTTGTAAGCCCTTCTGTTCATATTGTAGTATTTGATTTGCGATTCTCTACCAAGCATCTTCATCTCTCAGAATGGTAGTATTGTTTCCTCCAGCCATCTGTTGACGTAGATTTCTTGGGACTGAAATGGTGGAGTTCTTTTATAAAGTGAGATGGAGTTTTGTTTGTGAGAAATTAATATAAGATGGAAATTTCTTGGTGAAAAAAATTAATTCAATTGCATAATAAAAAAACTAACAAAAAAATTAAACAAGAGTCTACTGTCTAAGATGCTACTCATTCAAATCCTTATCAATTCAATTTAGTTTGTCTGTCTGCTGAAGGTAAGTTTTCTCTTTTGCAATCTTGATTATATTTCTAAATATATTGTTACATTCGATCTTAGCATATATTTTTTTAAGACTCTGAAGGGCTTGCCCTTGTAACTAGTCTCATATCCATGAAGGGAATTATCTATTTAATGGACTAGGATGTAAATCTCACTCCTTTCTAGTGGATTTGGTTGCTGAAGGAGCCATTCTCAATTGATGACAATGATAGTGATGGTGGCACTCTAGTAGGTGTCTTGTCTTCCTTAAGAAGTTGGTGACATTATGCTTGAAGAAGCTCAAGCACTGGTGTGGTGATGGTGATGGAAAATCCCAGCAAACTCAGTTCTGGCATGCAATGCGCAAGCAAAGTCTTTCTGTGGGAGAAGGTGGCAGGCAAAGTCTCTGTGGGAGAAGGTGGCAGGCAAGACTTTTCTTGGTCATGGGTTTTTAGAAAAGCACTGATGGGGACCTTGGTTGGGGTAGTAGTATATGACCTGATGGCGCTGCAATTAGTTCAATGGAGAGGGCAACAATAGGAGGTGGTTTCATAGTTGATTGATGTTTGTTGTGTAGTGGGATCATCAATAACAATGAACAGGGTGGATTTGGTGGTGGTTGATTCAGGTAAGCTGTCCGGGTGGATACCCTACCTCTTGTGGAGCTAGCTTGGCTGTCAGCTAGGGATGGAGTAACTCTGGTATTGTTGAGGTGAACCCGGTCACATGGAATTTGTATTGTTTATTGAATGCCTTAAACAAGGATAGAGCCTCTTTCAGAATAGTTGGTCTATTTGCGATTTAAACTGAGTGTTACTTATACAGGAAAAGTTTGAATGAATAAAAATAATATTTTTATAGTTCTGATTCTGTTTATTTGGATTAATATATTTCATCGCATCGTTTTCACAATTTTAAATAACTTTTTTTTATCAGTTCTGAAAATACAAGTCTAATACGTGGTTTCAATTAAGCAGATCTTTGGTAATCACTGCAACTAATACTTATTCAGATTTTATATATGATCATCATGTGATGAATTTTGCTATGATTATTCTCATTGATTGGTAGGGTTGACTCCAATTGATTTATAGCTCATAAATGCTTAAAAATTCATCTATATTTCTGGAGGAAAGCTGTCAATTATGTGGTGTTCGACTTAGAACCATCCTTTTTTTGTTTTGTTGATATTTTAATTAATTTTTTTATTGCTCCTTTATCTGCTAGTTTTTTCACCTGTGTTTATTAAACAAAATCGAGCATCCTACTTATGTTGTAATTCACTCTCTCTCTTTTTTTTTGTTTAGTTGGTAAGCGGAAGAAATGGATATGACTACAAGGCTGTAAGGAGGTGGACAACTCAAAGAAAGCTTGGATATAGCCTTATTGAATGTGACAAAGTAAAATTTTTCATTCATTTCAATGTACTTGCATTAGTTTTCTATCCTTGCATCAACCTCTTTATTATTTAAACACAGATATTTGTTCCAATACACAAAGAAATACATTGGTGTTTGGCCGTAATCCATGTAAAAGAGAAGAAGCTCCAATATCTTGATTCACTTGGTGGAATGGATATGACAGTGTTGAGAGTACTGGTATGTTTTAAGTACATATTCAAAGCCAACAGGATGGAAACCTATTTTGGAGATGTGATACTTCTTGTGGACTTATTAGCTTTTGGGTTCTTTTGCAAATGACTAGTTATTTCTGTAATGCATCACTAAAACTGATTCCTTGAATCACACAGAAACACAACGAAATTGATAAAGAAAAGGGATAAAGAAGCTCATGTAAGGAAGAAATCAACACATAATTGAAAGAGAATTTGATTAATCTTCCTAATACAACGAGATGCGTCAAGTTTATACACTCAATAGCAACTGAATTAGGAAAAGAGTGCCATTAATTAGAAACACAATAATCCCGATAAGCTCTTGTCAAATCAAAAGGTACCTACCTATTAAACTATTACCTAAGTAAAAGACATTAATACTTAAACAATTACCTAGATCAATTACAAATTCAAAATTATTGATTTTGTTAGATTATCCTTCTAGGTGAGCTATGAGAATCTTTAGTTAGATTATCCTTTTCAGTGAATAATGACTAGGAGTAACACAATTTGAAGTCTTTAAATATGGTAATTTTGTTCTTTGGACGTCCCTTCCATTGGGTTAGAAATTGGTGCATCTTTTCTCTTCTTTTGACCTCTCTTCATTTTTCTTCCTTTTTAAATTGCTCTTTCTCCCAACAAAGAAAACATATTAGTTTATCATAGGGTGTAGATGATGTTTATGCTTGTGTAACTGTGAAATTAAAAATGTTGAGGATAAGTTTACATAAACAAACCTATGATAAAATCAACATAAAAGGATAAGGCTCAAAAGTCTCTAAGAAAATTAACATCTCCTCCAATTTGACAATTGAGATAAATTGGCAAGTCAAATAAACAAGCTTTATGATTATCTTTTCTCATAATATGACCAAATAAATTAGATATGGTCGCTATCAAGTTGATTATCCTTGACAAGGGTCAAGTCAATTGAGTGAGGCTTTTATAAGATTATATAATTAAGGGGCTTATTTGAGGTATCATTGAGGACTCTCCTAAAAGCATTTCAGAGCAATTTCCTAAAAATGTATGGGGAAGGAACTTTTATGGTTAAGTTATCAACTATCTTTTTAAATTTAACTTTTTTTATTTCAATTAAATTTCTTTGATTGTGAGTGAACTAGAGGCTTTAGATATTTTCTTTGGATTTGATTCACTTAAGGAAATTGTTTTGGGTTCACAAAGTTATTAGGTGATCATCTCTTAAAAATGACATAACTTTTTTTTTTGTTATTATTATTTTTTATTTCATGCCAATATGTGATAGATATATGGCTATATAATAGTGGTTATGAAAACTACCAAAATTCTCCAGCAGCTCTTATGAATTTATTGTTGGTAAATCATGTTCATTCAATTGAAATTATATTGGGATCCGATTGTTCATCAAAACTAAAGATGTCTGATTCTAACATATTCATGCCAATGTTGATCATTATTTTTAGGAAAGTGATTTGCACCTTCTCTTAGTATAGGACAATGTGATTGCTATAAGTGGGCATACTATTTATGAAATTATGGGTTCAAATAATTATTTGGATGGTGAATTCTAGTTATAAAGTTAATCTTGTCCTCCATTAGTTGGCTTTGTCTCATCTCTCAAAAAAAAAAAAGATAAATCTGCCTCATTGACTATCCCTGGGGGTGACTGGCTCGGCCCCACAAAAAATGATAAATCCCAGTTAGCCCCATTGACTATCTCTGAGGGTAGGCTTTGTCTCATCTCTCAAGTATGTATAGGTGGTTGTGGTGGTTCCTCTTATCATATCAATCTATGTATTGACTAGTAATGAAGATTATAAAATCAAGCAATGCAATAAATTAAATATAATGCAAGAAAATAGTAAAGATGATAAACAAATTAAAATTGAAGTAAAGAGGATGCTATTATAAGGATGTTAATGACACGATTATGTCTTCTTTTTCCCTTTTTTAATGATAAATAAACTAACTAAGAAATTTATACTACCAAGAAATTTATTTATTGATGTTCTTTTAACAAATAATGAATGATAACATGCAACAACTTGTAAGAATAAATAATTAAACGTAATAAATTTAAATTAACCAACTTAAATAAACAAAAGGATTTTTTAAAAAAGAGGAAATATGTTTATACCTAGATGATGTGAGCCAAATTTGATGTTGACATTATCATGAGGTCTGAGTTTAATCAATGAATTGGTATGCCAAGTTTCTTTCAATTTTTACAATTCCTTGCTCCAAATCCAAACTTGTATTGAATCCCCAATCCACAACTTTTTCCCCTCACTTTTGTTTTTCAGAATACTCGGTGCTACTTGTTGCCCCTAGCTTAATCTCTTTTTATTTTTTTTTCTTCTTTTCTATCACTTGATCTTTTTTTTTTTTTAAATTTTAATCTAACTAAATTGGATCCCTAATTGGGATTCAATTTGTCTCTCACATGTGTGAGGAGGCCATTAATCATAGCATGGAAATGAGGTTGTCGCATGTTGTGGTGTTCACTAAGTAGGCAAACAACGAATGTGAAGTAAGCACTTTTGAGGTATCAAAGGTTGCTTCCTGCCTTAGGATTGAAGGGATTAAACTTGATTATTGCAGGAATGGCAGTGAAGTCGTTGGTAAATAGGGTTGCATGTGAATGAGACGGCAGAGGAGAATATCCCTTTGCTTGTTGTTGGCTTACACAAAGCTTCTTGGAGTTGGAGATGGAGGAGCAGACTACGTTATAGTTATAGATTTAAGTACTAATCGGTTGGCATGGGCAGAATTTTTCATTCCACCCACAAATTGGTATCGAAATGGTGTTGCAGATGAAACTGCGACGTCGCGGAGGTAGTCTTGAGGTTGCGGAGATAGTCCCAACCTCATGACTGCCTTTGTTTTTTTTTTATTTATAAAGATTTTTATATCCATTAATTATTTTCCTCCTTTATTATTATTATTTTTTCATTTGTCAATGAGGGTAAACAGAAAGAGAAAACCCTCTTTACCACTTTAATAATGGTTATCTCCCCCCCACACTATTTGTGAATAAAGAAATCTCTCTTAATGGATGTTTTTTTTCCCTATTTATCCATGAGGTAAATAGGAAAAAAATAAGCCTCTTTAAGATGGAGAACACAAATAATTAGAAAAAATATAATATAATATTTAACCTTATAAAATATATTAGTATGAGTTAAATTATTATATATAAATTTAGTTTAATTTTAAATTGATTAAAATAAATCTAAATTAAATTAAATCTATTTGATCCTGTCATGTCTACTTGGTGGACTTTAATTAATTCTAAGGTAACTTTTACTCAATGAGCATCAAACATTTTATGAGACAATATCAAAATTCAAACTCAGTTTTCAACATCTCAAAGATAACTTAATAATAAGTATTAAAGTACTGAAACTGTATTGGCATGACACAACACAATACTGAAATTGTATCTCTGGTCATAAATCAAAACTTGGGCACGGTTAACCTTGGTCATAGCACAACTAGGGTCGAGGGAACTTGATGCCAATGGCACATGGACCTTGGTAGTGCTACAAGATTGGGAGGTGATGACAATTAGGAAAGTGGAGATCCAATGCTCAAGAGGGTTCTTAATGGCTGGGGGCTGCACTAGTCTTCCACTATTGGCTGGCATCGAGTGGGCCTGCATGGGAAGTGGCAGAATTGCTGTGTATGGCAGAACACAGTTGAAGCCCTAATTGCATGAGGAAACTTCTTGTTGGATCTAAGGGTTTGTTCCCTCTTTTTGCTGGTGAAGAATGCAAGGATGACCAAATGGAGAGATTTGACAGAAGCTTTCTCCTCGATATGGGATTTCCTCTTGTTGTAGTAGTGCGTGAAGTATGTGGGAGAAGATTAGATCTGCAGGCAAAGATCCAAGTTCTTGTTCGTCATTGCAGGTCAGAAGTTAAAGTGAGATGGTGGGTGATGATGGATGGTAGATGTGTAGAAGATGGAAGTTTAGGGGAAGATGTCGAAGTGTTGAACACCAAATAGGAATTCAGCTATTAAGTACCAAAATTGAACTCCTGAATCACACGCACAGAGATGAATTTGGACAAAATTGATAAAACAAAGGGGATATCTATCTCACATAAAAGAGAAACCTTACACGGAGAATTAAATGAGTATTTTATTAATTGAAAGCTTTGTAATACAAAGAGGCACAATTTTTATATCTCAATATCAATTAAATGTGTATAGGCGTTGGGTGCAATTAGAGGACAGATGGACTTCAGATGTATATGAATAAAATTATTGTTGATGATATGATATTAATGTCTTGTAATTTCTATTTTAAATTAGTAATATGGGTGTTGTTGGGGTAATATGATTTTACATCCATTAGCAATAATATATTTTTTATTTAAATTAAAAATATAACCTTATAATGTCATAGCTATCCATTAGTCACATAACTTCATATATGACTTACTAACAATTGTGTTGATTAAATTTAATCGAAATAGATTTTTGTTTTGTTGTATTATATTTTAATCACCAATATAGATAAATCGATATTTTTTATTATTAATTATGTTATTCATTATATAGAAGGGGAACTTTGGTACAACGGTAAAGTTGTTACCGTGTGATGTTGTGGTCACAGTTCGAGTCGCAAAAATAATCTCTTGCAATGTAGGACAACGTTGCATACAATAGACTCAATGTGGTCCGACCCTTCCTCAAAATTCACATTGGCAGTAGCTTCATGCACCGGGTTACTCTTTATGTCTTTATGTTATTCATTATATAGACTAACATTGCTATATTAAATTAATAGCTATATATTTTTAGTTAACTTTGAAGGTTACCATTTGCTAATATCAATATTCTCTATCTTTATAAGCTATTATAATAAGTGTGGACAAAGCTTTGCATTTTTACCACTTCATTTTATTTATATATTTTACATATATATCATTTTATATCAAAGTCTCATATGTATATGATTTTATCTATCTTAACCTAGTAATTTAATGATTGTAATTGACAATATTCACTATTATGTCTAGTGTGTTTGGATTTATGTACTTATCCATTATTATTATTATTATTATTATTATTATTATTATTATATATTTAGTATATTAGCATGGTATTTGAATGCAAGGAAAGACCAATAAAGGGTAATAGAATACAAATTGAATAGAAAAAGAAAGAAACAAAGGTGGAGTTAAATATTTGTCAAGATAATGATAAGAACATTTTGAGTATATAATCTTAACCAAACATCACTAAATTGAGTTTATTTTAAAATAATGGAATTTATGAAAGATTTATTGATTTGAAAAGATATATATGTAAAATTAATTTTTTTATTAAAAAATTTTACCATTTCATAATTTTAAAATGGTAGATATGTATTTGCCCCTATAAGATTAATTAATTCTACTTAATTTATATCTACATTGAAGTTAATAAGTATTATTCAATTTGATTATAGGATGATCTTGCTCAAGTTGGATGTATATGCTCATTGTGGTACTACTAGTAAAGACTCGCTAATAAAACATTAATAGAGAGATCATTTTGCCTTTTAATTTAGAATTTGGTTATACTTTTTAACTTATTTCTTGAAAATTTTATTTTATATTTTAGGATTAGAAATAGACAAGCCAAATAGTATAGCACTACAAGCAGAAGACTCATCCAAATTCATCTCGGAATGTGTCAAGTAGTGCTGAGTGTCAGTATGGTATGGAATCAAAATCGTACTGTTCCAGGTCAGGTAGAAATTGATGCCTTTGCATGGAATGATGCTAATCCTTGAGTTTGTGCATGACTAAGAGAATAAACTTGTGTGGTATGATTGATTTTGCAAAATGGTTTTTTTCTCAGCTCAAGTTACACTTTTATCATGTTCAATTGTAATAATCAATAGGTTCTCTAATCTCATAGACTATGCGATACTAACATGCCAACTTGAAACTAAAACCTTATTGTAACTAACGTCGTTCATCCAGTAAATATCTGATATTAGATCGTTTTAATTTCAGGCTAAATATCTGATGGATGAAGTGAAGGATAAGAATGTGAATCAGGTTGACACTTCATCTTGGAAAGTGGAAGCAGTTGTTGACCTACCTTTGCAGAAGAATGGGTACTTGTTTCTAACCACTGCTATTAGTCTGGTGCTATTGAATTTCCATATATTTGCCTTCTAGTGCATTTATTTTTTACTGTTTTTCTCTTGAATATTTAGCTTTTTGCTATCACGTGGAAGATTAAAACTCCTTGATTGTTGCAATAAGCTTACATGATGATCTGTTTGTATTTTTCCCACCTTTTGATCCTTTTTTATGGCTCTATTTTTTTCTAAAAAATACGATGCCTTTTATATGTGCCTACTTTGGTCATGCGTAGTTGTGGTGATGCAGCACTGAGAACCAACTCAACAGCTCATTTAAATTCTAATTTTATTAAATTGAAAGGTGACTTAATAATGTATGGGATTTAGGTTCATTTTAAAGGTATCTAGTCAAAACCAAAATGAATTTGAGATGAAAGATTCCTAAATTTAAATTTACTTAATTTTGGTGGTAAATACCTATTCTCTAAATAGCTTATTCTCCAAAATAGTAACAGAAATTATCTACTTTCTCTTGACATACTCTAATAAAAACTTGTAGCATTCAAAATTTTCAACTTCAAAACTGCTAAGCTAAACCTTCATCGCTGATCCTAATCATACTATCCCACTAAGAGCTCAAACCTAGGCAAGTAGCAGGCAAGTTGGTAATATCTTCAGTTTGGGTATTATTACTACTATTGAGTACTCGATCTGAGTCTTGAACCTTCAATGAATATAGCTTTTGCTTCTTTTTGTTGATCGTTCCTTCAAATAAGAAAATGATATGATTGATCACTATTAGGAATATGCTTTCTATAGCTCTTATTAATCATGACATGGGGAATAATGTTGAGGATGAGAGCATGGCCATGACAAAGGCAACATGTCAGATAGAGGCTCTAATATCTTTATGAGATAACAAGTTTATAATGTTGACAATTGAACTAATGTTTGATTAGGTTGACAAGGTAAATAGTGAAATTGTACAATTGTGAGAGTTAAAATGAAATTTAAATAGTGAAATAAAAAAAAATTAAAAGGCTTTGAAGGGCAAAAAAGTGGAGTTTGGCTACAAAAACAAAGTGAAATAAAAAATTTAAAATATTTTAGGAGAATTTTAACATATGAAAACTTTAAGTTTAGTGCCTAGTTGGTTAAGTGGAAATTAATTAGATTTGTAGGTGCACGTGATAAGACCAATCAATGAAACTAAATTCAAAGTGGTGTAATTGATTTAAGTATTATTAAAAATATAGATTTACAGTATGTTGTCTTCCAGTTTGTTGAGGATCGTTGATGAAGCCTGATAACGGAAATATCATATTTAACTCTGACCCAACTTTTAAGTGGCCTGAGTAATACACATCAAGCTTGACCTGAAAGTATTATGATTCTTTGTATAATCTTTGCGGACTCAATTTGATTAATTGGCATTTCTTAACTGATAAATCTTTTATATCTGATCTACATAGAAAGGAAAATCTTTCTTCTGCTTGATTTGTTAATTTCTAACACTGCATCAGTTGTATGTTTACTGCAGTTAGTAAAAACCGAGCTGTTATGCTTCTGTTTTGGCCCTACTTGATAGATGGCTGTTCAACTTAATATATCATTATTTTTTATCTTGAATAATTTGAAAATAATTGTTTATATCAATAGGTGGGATTGTGGAATGTTCATGCTCAAGTATACAGATTTCTACAGCCGTGGTTTAAACCTCTTTTTTCAGCAGGTACTTAAAACTGAGTTAGATGATCACTTGTCCCTATCTGGTGAAGCTGCCAGATCATTAGTCTAGGTTTTATTTGTACTGGTGGTCGTACATTTCACAATATTATATGCCCTTTTCTCAGGAAAACATGCCATACTTCAGGAAGAGGACTGCCAAGGAGATTCTTAGATTAAAAGCTGATTGAAAGGGGGAAAATAATACTGAATAAGAAGCAAGTTTCGGCATGAGTTTTAGCTGAAGTCTTCAGAGCAGATGATAAAATGGGAAGATTTAGTGAACCATGCAGGCAAATGAAAAGTGCTCTATTTTAAGAAATGATCTAACAGTTCACAAGGAGTGTTGGATATTGGGAAAAGATGGAACAGTATGCATCCATTGAATTATCTGCACACACCTATATATATATATGTCAATTATAAGATGTTGCAAATATTCTCTCAGCAGAGGTGACGGGCTTTTTTCTTTCGTGTCCATTGGTTCTAGGCCTTTTTGTGTGAGCTTGTCTTTCTCTACCTTGTCTTCTATTAAGCAATTCAACAACTGATTTTGTAAAGATCATGATTTTGTTAGCTTAGGTTTTTTTTTCATTTAAAAATATGGCATGCCACACCTAATTAGAGGAAAAGTGTTGTTGGCTTAAATGGAATTCTCTTCTTGTTTTCTTCATGCTTTCAAGTTTTGTTAAAATGGCCACAAATAAGAGCTGCAGGTGGACTCATAAGAGCAACTCTACTTTCAGTTTGAGTCCCTTGTGCTTTTGAATTTATGTTTAAATGATTAATTGGGTAGGTAGGATATGAATACCGGATTATTAAAAAAATAAAATAAAATACGAGCAACTCCTAGGCGACTGTATAAAATCATCTCACACATATGTAATAACAGTCACTTATTTTCCAAGTAATAATTCACCTTTATTATAGAAATTCATAACTATGTAATTACCGTAATCATCTGCTATGATCAGAACAAAAGACAAGGGATATTAATCTAACAGACACACCTAGAAGACATATGAAGCTATAAAATTTAAAGAGGAACTCAAGGGAGATGATTAAAAAAACTTAAAGAGGAACTCAAGGGAGATGATTGGAGAAGAAGGAAGAGTAGTTATCGTCGTTGCTTAGAGAGAATTCAAGCTCAAGACAAGCGATAAAATAAAATAGTAATTTTGGATTCGACTCTCAATCGATTTAACAATTTATATTCGACCTGGGTTAACAATCTTATCTTAATGTTCTTTTTTTTTTACAAAAAAAACTTTTACCGAAAATAATAATAAAGGGTACTTTTTATTTTTACTTATAAAGCATGCTAATCTTTAATTATTTTTTATTACCATAGATAAAATTAGAATGTAAGGAATCATATAATTTTTATAAAATAAAACTAATTTATGTGATATAATTTTATAATCTCTTTTATTACTTATATTCACGTTATATATCAAAACTAATAAATTTACAATTTAATCAAGGGAAACATATATTTTTTTCATAATACAAAATGTTTTTATGCTATATAATTTTATAATCTTTTTTATTACATAAATTCATGTTAAAGTAAAATTAATAAATTTATAATTCAATCCAGAGAGGTAGATTAGGGTGACTAATGGATGACCGAGTAAATATCCGAGTCCATATACAATTCACCAATTGATGGATCGATCCAACCATAAGCTAATGACCCAAAGCCTAGCCAATTTGATTCCCAATTCAATTTTCATAACAATGCTTTCATGAGTGTTAATAATTCACCGCTTTGTCATATGGAGAAAGGAAAGTAAAACGATATATGGAGCCAATTGTGTGAGACTGTTGAGATAGCAAATTCCATCTTTTAAAAATGCTGAAAAAGAAGAAAGGTAAAACAATAATCATAAGGCATTTGGACAACACAAAATCAAAGTGTAGGACAAAATGACAAATAAAACTACATTTGGACAACCATAACAATGCTTTCATGTGTGGAGGTAGACATTTGGACAACCACGACATGAAAAAATCCAACACTTTTAAACGGTGCAAATCCTAAAAAGATAACTTTAAACACTTAGCTCAAAGTGTAAACCATATCAAAATTGCATGTCGAGTCCACAATATGAAAGCATAACTAGTAAACAGAAGTTCAACTTAACAATCTCAACATCAAAATCTCAGATGCATAACCAGAAAATAAGAAACAGATAAAGAACGATTGGACCCTCCAACTTGCACTTTGGCCTAGTCTCAGATTCAAAGGACCATGCAGATCCAAAACCAAATCAAGTTTAAGAAGTCAATAAACAAACAGTTGAAAACACACACACACACGAAACAATAATTATCCAAACTTAAGGAACCAGAAACACAAATTTATGCATAGGTCGCACACAAAAAAAAAGAATTAAAAAGAAAGAAAAAAATGAGCTATTAAGAAATAGATCCAAGATAGTACAAGTGGCAAAAAGGAAAAAAAAATCCAATAAGCACAAGAAACAAATTTAGACGTTAATTACATCAGATATTATCCCAATTGCTTGGAACATTATTAACTATTGATATGTCTTAGCAAACGTAACTAATTACTGCCATTAGCTCAAACCACTCGAACTAGCAAAAAGCATCTAAAAGAAATCTTTTATACAGAAAAGAACATTATGGAGATCTAGCAATGCTTAATCTGATCTTGATAAATCTTATTGAAGCCTAAAATACCTTAAAAATAAAGTAATGTCAAATTGCAGTTTTACCCTACAAATTAATATTTAATATTAAAACTACTTCTATTATTTAAAAGTTTGTTTATGTATTGATTAAATTTAATATATTACATTAACAAATTTACTAAAATTATTAAAATTAATAAATATATTTTGTACGAAAAATGATAATACTAAATTATTAAAACCAAGGAAGAGGATTCTAATTTTGACTAGTGAAGTGCCAATTTTTGTAAGACAATGATAAACATAAAAGATAAAAGTCATTGTAATACAAAATAATAATGTAATTAACTAGATATGTAAATTTCAAAATTTTAAAGAAGTATAGTTCTTTTTTATGGTAATCATTATACATGTATTTTATTATATTTGTTCTACTTAAAGTTTAAAAAATTTAAGTACATATTTACATAGGATAAAGTTGCTCAACAACACTTAAGTTGTGATTATTGAATATTATACTGCTTCCACTTTTTTCAAAATAAATTCACCAATAGCACTTCTGCAATGGGAATGCAATATCAAAACCATCACAAACCATTTTCCCTAAGTGTTATAAACCATTTTCTACACCTTATAGAAATTCTCAACTAAGTTGTGTCTTCTTTTTTCGAACTAAATTGAGGGTCACTATCTTTCCTACTTAGACTTATGGCCGGTTTCTTGGATGAAAGAAATGAGGAGGTCAAGGGAAAGTGATACAAAAATGTACATGAATAATGGAGCTCTGTATGTAATTTTATATCTTTCTCTCCCCTTCCTGACTTCCATCCAAGTAAATAAGGCTTTAATGTTCTCATCAAGGTCCAAAATCTAGATTTCACAATAATAATAGACTCATTAAGCCTCATAAACATTTAACTAACACATAACTTTCAATCTAGAACTTAGGATATCATGATTTAGGATTGGCATAATATTGCCAATAGATCAATAAATATTCTCCACAAAGTAACCTATTTTCTTTAAAGGATTCAGTATCAATTAAAACATGGATTACATCATAAGATTTTACACACAACAACTGTTTTTGTTGACAAAGAAATATTCTCAAAATAAAGTTCAATTTAGAAAAGCAATCTACCAAGCATTTCAAAAAATAAAATAAAAAAACATTGCAATTTGCATTATAAACAAATTAGTAGGTAATCATGAATCAAAATCAAATGTCTATTCAAACAAAGTATCATGTTTACAACTAGAGATACATCTAGACGACAAGAATTTGATAACTTTTAAGAATCATAGTAATGCTAGGATCTAAGCAAGGAAATAAACCATACTGTAATTCACACAAAACCACACAGGCAAAAGGGTAGATAAGAAACATTTTATTTTACTTTACCATTGAACTGGTTCAGCTTGCATCCCTAAGCCTTTTTATTAGGGCATCCAATGATTTTTGTTTTGGGTTCTGCTTTGCCCCTCTTGTACCAAAAGTTCCAAATAGTCGATCCGATGATTCCCTGAACTTCTCTGTTATCGTAACCACCTTCTTGTGGTCAAGCTTGTTATAACTCCTTTCTCTGATCACTGCGTTAAGAAAATTCTCTGGGTTATTGCTCATGAGCAAATTAACCAACTGTCTAGCTTCTAACAATGCAAGCTTCAACTCATTTGCACTGGAATCATCAGAATCGTAGAACAAGTGAGATTGATTCTCAGCAAACGACTCAAACATCTTCAGATCTATATCAATTCCTATCACGGCATTTGAATTAAATCTCTTAACAATATCACTCAAGAAAAGACCAATGATCTTGTCACATATATGGCTCAAAATCCCCTGAAGGACCCGCCATAGAACACTGATAGGCAATATCTGCTGTGCAGTAGAGACCAATGTCTCAAGGTATATGATCACCTCATTGGAGTACTCATTCCCATTTGGTGGCGGGCTCTCTCCCAGCCAACTAATGCTGTCTGTCAGCATCATGAAATCATCAATCTTAATCCTCAGCAGCCCCAACAGGAGACGTTCAGTTGCATCACGAGATTTCTTCAATGGGAACTCCCTCCTTCCCTTCTCTGCACTACGTAGTGGAATGCCTGAGAGCTGGGCAGCATGCCGAAACAAGAATTCACAGGCCCTTTCCAAGACAGCCATATTGGCAGCCACCTGCATTGCCTGGGAAACACCAAGCCCGCCAGAGTCAATAAGCCGAACAATGGAGCCGTCGACAACCTCAATAAGGAGTCGCTCAAGGTACTTTTTGACAATAGGATAGATGTCAAGCTGCCCTCCATGGGACATGAAGCTGACAGAGTCCTCAATGAAGGATCGAGAGATCCGGCAAAGATCTGGAACGCTGGAGGAGAAGGGTGCGACATAGGGGAAGGCCGGAGTGATGTCGGATGTCTGGATCTGAAAGGAGAGGACGTTCATTGAGTACTCGTACTCCTTTTTCATTAACATTTGCTCAAACTTGTCTGCGTCAAGGGCCTCCGAAACCTGGCGGCGGCAATCAGAGAGGAGCAGATCATGATACTTGTCCCGATGCTTGGAGAGAACGTTGAGGAGGGGGTCAACCGCATATCGATAGCGGTGGAGGGTAACGCTGAATAGGCTGACGTAGTCCTTGATGAGAAGGAGGTGGTTGGCCGTCTGCATCCGGGAGAATTGTTCCTCAAGCACAGACACCATCTTGTTGACGGCAGTCTCCCAGAGAGAATCAACGTCGGGTCTGGCGATGAGGCTACCGCCCGTGCGGAGGATTCGATCCTCTACTATGAAGAAGCCAGCAATCTGGGCGAAGAAGGTCTGGTGCGATTCGAGGAACGGGGTCAAAGAGGAGACTTGGAAGTCTGAGGTTAGCTGCAACTTGCGGTTCTCGAAATAGTACCTCCGGAAGCGCTCCTCGAGGCCGAGGGTCTTGTGGATATGATAGGCTCGATAGAGAGGGGTGAGATCGAGGCCTGGAATACTGCCTTCCGAGGAAGCAGCCGCGGCTGCTGCGAGATCATCCGCATCGTCGCCGGCCCAATCATCATCCTCCTCAACTCGGAGGGAGTAGGTGTTATCTCGGAGGGCGGGAGTGGGCGTAACAGAGCTGGATCGGAGTAGGCCCTGCTCCTCTGCTAGGCGCTGGCGAGCGCGCAGCTCCTCCTCGCGCTGGCGTGCGGCGGATGCGCGACCAATAGCGATCTGGCCGAGGTGGCGGCTCGCGACGCGGATCTGGACCATCCAATCAGAGAACTCCTTGGAGATCTTGCGCTCCGCATGGGCACGGACAGCGGGAATGAGGCGGAGAAGCATGCGTCGAATAGTGGGGTGCGCGGTGGAGGGGAGGTAGTCCCGCTCGGTGGCAGCGACAGCGCGCAGCGCAAGGTACAGATGATCTGCTTCGAGATGCTCGTTGGCGCGGGCGAGATGCGCGAAGAGACGACTGCAGAGCCGGGCGGCATCTAGGGCGGCGGAGAGATTGTCGGCGACAGCGCGGGCCTCGAGGTAGGAATCGAGAGCAGCGAGGAGAGGGCCAGCGGCGGACTGGAGGGCGGTGTTTGAGTCATCCAGGGCAGATTTGAGCGAGTCGACGTCCTTGAGAAGGGAGCGCAGATCGTCCACAGCGCGGATGAAATCCTGGTAGTGCGCCTTGCACACTTCCTCGATCTCCGACTCCTTCGACCGAGAGAAGTGCCGCAAGGAGGAAAGCAACGACTCCGGCCGTCCGGAGGCGAACGCCCGGCGGACGAAGGGGCCCAAGTCCTCCCCGTTGCTGATCGCGGAGAACAGCTGCACCTGCTCCTGCCGCTCCGCCTCCGTCGCCCACCCTCCCCCGCCTCCTCCTCCCGCCACCATCGCCGAAGAATCCGGTGCCACCCTCCGCCGCATCGCTCGCCCACTTCTTCTCCGTTGATGAGAGAGAAATAGCGGATGGACTATTATGCGTAGTTGCTTCGTTGGAAAGCAGGGGGGATGGAAATGGAAATAACCGCCCTAATTTACCAAACTACCCTTGATCTCGCCTCGGTCGGGTTTACTGACCGAACGAGTGGGGTCGATTTGAAGTAATATTCCCTGTCACTACCAAACACCATACAGGTTTTAACATCCATTGAAGAATTGCCTCCGTGTTTTCCCATCTCGGGGCAAGCCAGCTGGGACATGAGAATGGGCGGAGAACCGTGTCGCCTCTTTACCATAATACTGTTGAGCTCCGTCTGCTCGCGTGTGCCAGGTAAAAGGAGGATGGCGGTGACGGGATTCGAGGGAGATTAGTTGGCTGAACAAATGGGAGAAGAAATGGACGCACGGAAGGGTTTGGTGCGACTTATCAAAAACGCCGCATCGTGCGGATGGCAGCGCCAACTCACGCTGATGGTCTTTTTGTACTAAAAATTAACGCGTCTCATATTAAAAAGATATTTTATTTTTCTTTCAAACTAAAAGAAATAAATTTAAAATAATCTTTAAAAAATCAATAGAAATATCTTCATTGAAAAAGAAAGTTAGAAAGACTTTCAAGTTAAAAAAATATATGACAAGTAACAAATATATTGAGATTTAATGGATATATTAAGGTTATTGAATAGTAAATCATTTTAAAATTTGTATATCAATTCAAAGTTAACTACTCTCAATTATTATTAAAGGTTATTCATCACATCATGACCCGATTACTTCTTAGTGTTACAATAAGTATACAAAATAAGTACATAAGAAAATTTACAAGAGGAGAAAACCTCCTGATCTACGTAGAAAGATCTTAAACATAATGAAAGAGCAAATATATGTTTTTTTTTTACAGGAGAGATGCTTAATTTTCCTAATAAAAATATACATGACAGTATATAATTCCACTTCGTATCATCTATTTTTCTAGGATCACGGCTTGTGTGAAGGAGATGGAGTCACCACAACTCAAAGCTTCTTCTGTTTTCCATTGCAATGAAGAGTAAAGAATTTGAGAATGAAATCTTGCAATAGTAACAATACTGACAATGAGATGGGACTTCCTTGTGGTTATTGTTGCTGCAAAATGATATCAAAATACTGTAATTGTAAAATTTTGAGATTGAGAATGACTCAAAGAACTTAATAGTCGTGATTGGAAGATAATAATTTATCGAAATAATATATGCAGTAGCCTAAATCAAGTGACTTGTGTTGTTACTTTATACTTCATTTATATTTTATAGTGAACCAACTATGAGTAGTACAAGGTTATTGTTTCAGAATACTCACTTGGGTGTATGACCTTTCATCGTATATCGCAACTTCACAATTCCCAGATGTAGAAGCCCAATTTTGAAAGCTAGCATCATAACCTGGACCGGGTGTCTCGAAATGATTCACTTGATAATCAAGAGCGTGTTCCTGTAAACTATGTTCTACCTCGGGCTTGAACATCCTTTCATTCAACAAATTATGACCATACGTCTGGTAGGGGAATTGTGCTCCTAGTTGTAGCCTCAAACAAGCATTTGGGCTAAAACCATGGAGGGATTCCTCTGGTACTAGTTCATTGGCCTCTGTTTGTTTATCTGTGTTGAAGTAAGCAGGATAATCTGGAAGACCTGTATCCGAGGAGCATCTTAAGTTCCTACAAGGAAAAATAACAATTCGCAAATTGATAATCATTTCATCGATTTTTGCAAGTACAAATCTTAAGACATCAAAATATACACATAAAATTATTTTAGGAATTTAGATCATGAAGTCAGTCCTACTTTCCTACACTGAGATTCATTAGAAGCAAACAAAGTCTAGTTCTTGAACGTGCACAAAGAATCAATGAGTTATATTTACAATGAAAGGATATACAATGATCTAAACTATAGAAAATTTCAAATATTACCTATAACTAAAGGATGATTTTAGAGCAAAACATATTATTTTCTCACCTCTGAGATATCAAATTAGCATCTTGTGGAAGCATTAAATGTTGACCATCAGTGTTATGCAACCATGACACCGATGAGGCTCCTTGTGCATAGCTTAGTCCCAATGGCAAATGCATGTCATTTTGGAACTGTATATATGAGTAAGTATGCATCAATTACTTTCCAAAGTGATGAAAATGCAAAAAATAAACTAGTATACTTGGCCATTGCAATCTACAGAAATAAGTTGTTTCCCAAAATTTTCCTGTCAAGATGGAAAAAATTAAATAATTTTAGAAGATGTTAAAATAAAATACAACACAACAATATATTGGGTTGTTGCTTATGAGAAAGAAACTCAAGTGCAACAAATAATATGATAAGTATTTGGACAAGTTAACATGCATATGAAATTTGCAACAGACGTGATAAAGTATACTATAAGATGATGCATTTACCAGGCAATTGATGTTGAGTTTAGATATTTCAATACCTTATGTGCCTGAATTCGGTTTAGAGATTCCTTGAGTGATTGTTCCATAGCTCTGATATGATCTATGTTATTAATCTTATTTGGATCGGCCCAATAACTGAAATAGAAAGTAAAATTGTAATTGTAAACTACTCTTGACCATACGTCTTTTGAAGTATTTAACATCATATCATGATTTTCTTATTGAATGAAACTTTGTTGAGGTGGAAGATAAAGGAGGAAAAAGATGGTTCAAAGAGAAAATAACATATGCAAAAGCTATTCTTTCTATATATATAATATAGAAAAAACAATATTCCCACAAGTTTGTGTATTTTCATAAAGCACACACAAGAAGAAATGGTTTTGTACAATACAAGGTATGATACAAAAGTAATCTATTTTTCTTCTTCTTATTTATCTCCATTAACTAATCCACTGACAAAATACAACTTAGGATCATTTTCACATTACCTAATTATGGTTTTCTTTTATGTAATTATCCCGATGTTCTATTCTTTTTTACTAGTAGATATCTTATAAGCAAGATAAAACATGAATTAAATGACTAAACCACTCAAGAAGGAGGTACTAGGTCAAGATTAATTTAGCCATATTATTTGTAATCTTCACAAAAAAAAAATCAAACAACATGGCTCCCTTAGGCATCCTTGACCCCCTCTCCCTTCGTTACATTCCCAACAAGTATTGGGTCAGTTAGGACATACTAGACAATAAACGTCTTTCCAAACTCAAGGTCTTCTGGTGGCAATCCAAGTGTCTATTCTTTAGTTGTATAAAATCTTTCTTTAGTCTTCACTTATTTATACACAATTATCCATGACTATGCATAGGCCACCACTTAAACAATGTTCACTTTAGGATATTGGGTTGGCACACCACCTTCTTTATCATAAATCACACATTCAAAAATAGTTGTTAAGTCATTATAATAACATGACACAGTTGATGAATATATAAAAATGTCACAAGTAGAAAGATAAATTTGAAACCTTCCCTTTGGGCAAGTTATAATCTAGCTACCCAATTGTTTGATGTTACATGACAACTAATGTAACATGGTAGAACTATCTCTAGCATACCATTGCATATGAACTATGAATTATCACCATGAACAATCAAGGTACAACTTATTAAGACAAAAAGTAACTAATTGTTTTTGCAAGCCCTAATTTATGTAGGAAGGAGGATAGATTTAAAAAAAAAATAGCACCTTAATCTTCTTTGTACTTCTAGGAATTGACCATGCAATGACCTCAAGTGATTTGTTAGATCCTGCATAAAGATATATCAAGGATCAGAAAGGTGTATTAAAAGGGATATTTTAGTATGACCCCCTTGAAGTTTAGACTAAGCCTCAATTTGACAAATGAGTTTTAAATATCTCAATTTTCCTTTAATCTTTAGTAAACTCAAACGAACTAGTTAGCACCATTAATTACAATTTAAAATTGGATATGATTATACATAAGTGAGATATATTTAAAATTTCAAGGTCAAATAGAAACTTAGACTAAACTTCAAAAAGGCTAAAATTAAATTTTACTCTATTTTTCAATGATGACGGAGGGATAAATTTCAATGTCATACCTCCATTGATTCTTCGCTGTAAGAAAAAATAAATTATGTTAGAACTAATTTAGGGCATTATGCAAATAAATTCATTATATAAGCACAAACAATACCTTGGACCAAGGAACTCTTGGATATTGACATCATGGTCCAACTTCTTAAATGTTTTCTTAAGAGCCTAAAGAAAAGATATAATTTTAAAATGTGAAAACAACTTAATTGTGTGAATTCAGTCTTCTCCAAATAAAAGTTGGAATGATCATACTCATTTTTTGATGATTAATGTAGAACGGTAAACAAACTTACTTCAAGGCTCTCTAATTTCCTATCAAATTAGGAGGAAAAAATTTCTCATTGAAAAATCATGGTAAGGAAGAAACATAAAGCAAAATCATGAGAATAGATGTATACCTTTTTGCCCTTTCTTGTGGTGATACTTGAGCAAACCTTTCAACTACCTTCTCAATATTGCTAGTTGACAAAAAAAGATATAAAGTAAATGGTCTATAGAGTGATTTAGATCACAATTTGTTCAAATATAGGTAGGGTTGAATAACATTAAAAAAAACATTCCTAAGTAGTTGCTATATAATATTACAAGTGAATGATAATTGTAAATTTTTAAAGTTAGTAGGATAAATTTGAGGGATCCTTTGTCGTAAAAGTCAAAGAAGACCCATGGTAATTGGACCGCAGGCTGAGTCACAAACCACATGCCTCAACAAAAAAAAATAAAGATAGCTTCATTAGTTGAACATAATTGAGAATCTAACATCATATTGATGATTGGCTAACCATTATAAAATTGAGAATTCGTAAAGTCTTTTTTCACTTTTAAAAGTTAGGGCTTAATTTGTTAAAGTATGACCTGGATTTTGCGATTGACAAATACAAACTAGAAAGAAGTCATTAAATATCATCAAAGGGGAGAATGTTAGCTAGGTTTTGAAGAGTGGTTGCTAAGCCAGGTTATTCATCCAAATGTAAGTCTCGTAGTATTTAAAAAAAAAAAACATTAAGAGGGTTTAGCTTTGGGTATCTTGAGAGAAAACTAGCATGCACCTTTTAAAAAACACTTAAAAGTAAGAAGAAGATTATTATTTACAATTTCGAGTAACTAAAACATTAGATGATTTTTTATGATTGATTAAGATGATTGCGAATAGATATATCTTTTAAAGTACTTCATGCGATGAGATGACAATGTTTACAATGATGAGAAATTCAATAACTTGACATTGAGGGGGGAAATTCTACAATATCTTGGACATATTTCAGTAAAAAATTACAAGCGAGAAGAATATATATACACTAATAGACCATTAGTTCAAGGGAATAAGGTTAGTTCCTTCCAGAGATAAATAAGTACACATCGATTCAATCCAATGATCTTGTCGAGAAAGGAACATATTTCAATTTAGTCAAATATTAGATCAAGATTCTCAAATGTAAATGTGGTATGTAAATTGATCATGGGGGGAAAGAAACATTTACCTACGATCTCCGACGCATATAGTAGCTTTTGAATTAGGCGCAAACATGATCAAAAGAAGGTCGATGTCACACAAAATGGAGAGCTCCTTTGCCTTCTTTAGTATCCCCGCTTTCCTCTTCGAATAAGTGACCTGCCGACTACTGCTATTCTCCAACCTCTTTATCTTTAGTTTCACCCTTCCCATTGAATCAATCTTCCACGAAAAGTTGCAATCTTTCGGTCCCGATCCGAATAAACACTCGAGAGGAGGCAAAGTACCTTAATGATCCGCGTGTGGGCGGACACCAACGAAGGGAGAAACTGAATCAAAAACCTTAAATTGATTTCATTTCTCGGAGCAATAAAAAAACGAATAAAAGATATTGGAACAATAATAAGTGTGTCAAAGGATCGCGATTCATCAAATTGCAATCTTACCTCCTCTCAAGAATCAATCTTTTGGGGTATTAGTGCAAGCAACCTAGAGATTGGATGGCAATCTAAGAAAGGAGACGAACCGAAAAGTAAGGGCATAACGAATGTGAGAGGAGAGAGAAAGAGACGAAAGACCGAGAGAAAAGGGTCCGCGAGTCCGTCCAACCGAAGCTACTTCCTAGGAAATCTCTGTACCAAATCATTCACAATGGTTATGCTAGATCATCTATTATATAATTCATTTTGTAACAAATCGAATTGTAACTTGAAACAATATATATAACTACTACTACGTCATTATTACAACATATTTATTAATTGAGATAAATTGAATTTTTTTAATTAAAATGAAAAGAGTAATGTAAATGCAATCGTGTCTAGGGATGACAACGGGTTCAGGGATTGACGGGGAAGCCTTCTCCATCCCTGTCCTCGAAACCCAAACTCATATACCATCCCCGTCGGGTATCATAATTTAAATATCATCTCCGTCTCCGTCGGATTTCGAGTATCCAGCGGGTTTCGGAGATCCCCACAGATTTCGGAGGTGGTTTTTCCCGCGGATATTTCCATGGGTATCCCCATACTCATACCCATCCCCATCCCCATCCCCGTCATGACATATTTAAAAAGTATTTTTTTAAAATTTATTACTTTTTTATTAATTAAAAAAAGAAAATATTATTTGTTTTAGAAATAATGAAACTATAGTA
>JBBMKF010451919.1:0-12312 GCA_037834155.1 Curcuma caesia | reverse complement strand
TCGATTAGCGACGGAAGAGCGACGGAATAATTCCGTCACTAACTGATTATCTTTTTGTTGTGGTTTGTATTATTTCTTAGACTGTAAGACGGGTTGCTCCGCCTCCGAACGACGTTCGGAAAGGAGACCATTAGTGGACGGACACCTCCCGAATTAGACCTTGGACGTACTAACCCTGGGGGGTTAGGAACCAAGTAAATCCCGCGTGTTCCCTTTATTATTGTCTAATCCACTGCTTAGTGTTCTGATAGAAAAACGAACGAAAGGAAAAAGTGACACGCACTATTCACCCCCCTCTAGCGCGTACATCGATCCTACATAAATCTCAATTAGTCTCATTGACTATCCCTGAGGATGACCGGCCTGGTCTCACAAAAGTTTCCCACCGATCACCAGGGTAAATCAGGAAGTGCACGCGACGGTCAGCCCAGACGACGCCCAATATTTTTTGATTGCGCTCTCCATTTGAAAAAAACTTTCTACAAATACATCATAGCTGGGGATTGAACCGCAAGTACCTGAGTGACAACCTATATGTCCTTCCGTAGCATCATGCCCCGGGACCAACCCTGCCTCTAAGTGCTTTACAACACCCGTGGAGATGATAACTATTAAATTGTATGGTTGTATGTCGCATTGTCATCTAGTTTTTTTGGGGCAGCCCAAGTCCAGCCCACGTATGTAGATGAGCTTATTTTGACCAAATCAATGAATGCAATTTAAACAAATATGGAAGATGAAAAGACTTGACTACTTCAAACGAGGAAAGGACGAAAACAAAAAAGAAAGGCAAACATCAATGCTAGAACACCCAAAGTCAAGCAAAATCTCAAGTAAAGAGGTCCGGCAAGAGGTCACGTTGGATAGTAAGGCCAACACTAATTTGAGTATAGGGTGGGTCAAATTCATGATAAATCATGGAAGATAGTCTTTCTAATGGGGACGTGGCAAAATCTTTTAACAAGAGAAGTCAACATGAGTAGGGTGACTCTGCAGATGGAGTCGGTATGGGCAGGGCGACTCGACAAATGGAGTCGGCAAGAACAGGACGACTCATCAGATGGAGTCAGCAGGAGCAAGGCAACTCGATTATTTCTAAAAAAATCAATAAGAGATTAGAAGGGGTCAAGGTGTATCTTAGTGTTACCCCTTCGATATTCAAGTCAGAGTAGTAGAATACAGAATGGAAGATATGGATGTTGCTATATCTCAGAGATTGCATACCTTTGTTTGGAGAAATGGAATGTTTTATAGAAACGAACGAACATGTCTATCTTGTTAATGGAAGCTCTTCTTTAATGGATGTCTTTTTCATTCTTTTTAAAAGTTCGAGTCTCTTCGTATAAGTAGATAGTAGCACCTTCCAAAAATAGCAATATGTGCCTTTTTTTTTATGAAACGTAAAATATATATCATCAAAATAGAGTGCATAAGCATACTAAAACCAATTACTCCAATTTATGTCATGTCTGACGAACTGTCAAATCTAAGTAAGCATCAATGGTATACCGCACATGTACCCATATGTTTACCATCACTATCTATATGTCTCTCACTATATCTAACATGCAGGTGCAAGATCAAGTCATCACACCCACCATGTCTCCCAACATCCACTGCTCCCAACTCTGACGGTACAGTCACACCCACTAGGTGCCTAAATGTCACCAATGCCGCCACATGGTCATCTCATCATCTGTCGTCATCTCGCCGCATACCACCTTCTGAAGTCGTCAGCTCCTCCCGTCGCCTTGCTTGCCAAGTGCCCAAGATCTAGTGTCGTCCTGGTAGGCTCCAGCTCAGCATACGCCATCATCACCCGCCATCATCATCAATCTGCACACTTTTAGCAAGTAGCTAACTATCAACGGATTTGACGTGTCTTTACCATAGTCATTTGCTACAGACTAGATGGACCATGCAGTGGACTCATTCACTCTCTTAGATTTTTTGCAAAGCCTCAGCCATAAATGGATTTTGCGTGTTCTTTACCGTGAGTCATTTGCTGTGGACTAGATAGGTCTTTACGATAGACCTATTCACCCTCACAAGTTTTTTGGCAAAACCTCAACCATGAACGGATTTGAGATGTCTTTACCACGAATCATTTGCGATGGACTAGATGGATCATCCTAGGTAGATCCATTCACCCAAAAGAATTTTTTTTTGATATAGTGTATGCAATGGTCTGAGTATGTAATAGTGCATATGATCATGAATGGATGTGTGTATGTATGTAATGGTCTGATTATTTAATTATGGAATAATGCATATGATCATGAATGGATGTGTGTATGTATATAGGTACATATATATATGTATGGATGCATGATGTAGCTCTCTACCAATTGTTAGTGCCAAAGGTCATGTGGAGACCCTCAGGAAAAACAGAGGTAGGGAGGCCCGGACCGGGACCATGGGGCTAGTGTAGGGGGGCTCCCAGTGGTCCTTTGTTTGAGAAGACCCTTAGGAAAAAATGAAGGAAATAGGGGAGGCTTGAACCCAGACCATAGGGATAATGGTAGGGGGCTTCCAATGATCCTTTGTTTGAGAGGAGGATTATTGGGATACAATCAAAATCTCACATTATAAATACATAGGATGAGGCCTTTTGAGTTTAGTTCCAAAGTTGACAATATCATATTATTATGAAGATATGTGACTTCTATCATACTAACAGGATATACCTGTATTTGATCAAAAGTTCCCTTAAAAAGAACATTGATCGAACTTCCTACGTCCACAAATACACGAGCTATGCCATAATTGACTATGGTAGTATGAATCACGAGAGCATCTGAGTGAGGCATTGATAAGTCTTCTAAATCTTCTAGGCCAAAGCTAATCACTAGTCCTTTCATAGATTTAGGTCCAATTTTCACACCATAGCTTTCTAGTCGCTGACTATGAGCTTTGCTAGTCCGATTTGAGTCTCCATCAATGATTTCTCCTATGATTATATTAATCACTCCTCTTTGAAGAGAGTGACTTCGAGGTGTATAACTTCTATCTTCTGGTTCGAACTTTTGAGGATTATATGACTTCTAAGGATCTTCTCTTTTTCTCCAATTATAATGGATTTGTTGAGGTGTTCACTGTCGTTGTCTTGGCAGGGATCGTGATAGGGGGAGAGAGCTGCCTGTGAGGAGGAGGTCGAACTTGATGTTGGTGATGAGGATAGGAATGAGCTTCTTGTTGCTGATTAGGTATAGCCTTATTAATTTCTCCTCAAAGACGAAAACATGCTTTAGTGGTATGTCCATAAAATTGATAATGAGCGTAAAACAGTCTGTTCTTCGATGGAGACCATTGCCTAGAAGGGACAACCGTGGGTGGATTGTGTTTGACTAGAGGTGTCAGGACAGCAGGAGGTATTGGGGTAACTCTTTGATTTCGAGATATTGTCTGCACATCTTTCCATTGATTTATCCCTTCAAATCTTTCATTAGAAAATTTTGGTAGTGCAGGGTTAATGATAAAAGGATGAATGACTAGATTGTGAGGAGGAATCCGTTGGATTTTTCTTTCAAATTGCGACTTAGATATTTTAGTTGAATTCATCATATTTTTTTTTGGCTTTCGGAGCTTCTTCAACATGCACATATACACGTATTTCTCGATTTTTCCCAGAAGTGCCTCAAAATTAGTAGGAGGCTTCTTTATTAATGGCATGAAGAAGTCTCCTTCTAAAAACTCCAGCAAGAAAGCACTAATTAAACACATCCAAGGTTGCTAAAGGTACGTACTTCCAATGTTATATAGTTGAAGCGTTTAATATAATCCCGTAAGGTTTCTTAATTCTTCCGCTTTATCATGAAAAGGCTTAATGTTGTATTCTGATATCGCTTTCTACTAGTAAAATATTGTAAAAAAGTGAATGGAGTTAGGGGGTAAATTTGCTAAACTAACACTCAGCAGACAACTAAAGTGGTTAAAAAGATCCTACATTTTACACCATCTGAGTATTAATGTAAAAGAGAAGCATTTTTAAACCATCTCAGGTGTTCTTCTATATCCATTGTCTTAGCATATTCTCCTATTTAAGTGACCTGAATCGAGCTGGTAATTCTTCATCCAAAATAGCTTGAAAGAAAGGAGTGATATGCTGAGTTGACCTCCTCCTTACATATCCATGGTTTCTAGGGACTTGAGGGAGAGGAATGATAGATTCTTGAGACTATTCCACCCTGGGAGATAATATTTCGAGCATCGACACTCTTCTGCAAAAGGTGGAATCCGCCACCTTAGCGGCCCCACACGGTCGGTCCCACGACCATCTGTGAAGAGGTAAATCGAGAAACTGCAGTTGGTCACTAGAGCATCGACACTCCTACAGGAGGTGGAAGGAGAACTCGTTGTTGTTGTAATATTTCATCGACTGTAACAACTATAATTTGTTCTATATTTTTTAGTGATATGATAGGTATAGTATGTTCTCTATCAATGGAGGTGGTTCTTCCATCATCGGCATGGATGTCATCCATCTTTATATCTTCGCTTAATTTTTTCACAGACAACGTCAAAATGTTCCGGTCTGAATACAAGGTGCGTCAAATTCCTGACAAATCAAGGAAGATAGTCTTTCTAAAGGTGACATGGCAAAATCTTTTGACAAGAAGAGTCAACATGAGCAAGGTGACTCAGTAAATGGAATCGGCAGACAGATGGAGTCAGCAGGAGCAAGGCGACTCGACGGTTGGCAAGAGAAAGATGACTCCCCTATCTTTCAAAAAATCAACAAGAGATTAGAAGGGAGCCAAGACACACATAAACATTGCTCCTCCTATGCTTAAATTGGAGTAGTAGAATACATAATGGAGAATATGAAAGATTGCTATCTCTCAAAGATTGCATGCCTTTGTTTAGAGAAATGAAATATTTTTATAGAAATGAATGGTGTTGGAATAACAATCAAAGTTTTATATTGAAAATAAATGGAAAAGATCCTGGGATTATAAGATGAAAAATATCTTATTAGTATGAGACCTTTTGGATAAAGTCCAAAAATAAAATCATGAGGATGTAGGTCCAAAGTGGACAATATCGTACCGTTGTGGAGATATATTGGATTCCATCTAGATATAACAAATGGACCTATTTTTTCATTAGTGGAAGCTCCTCTTTAATGGATGTGTCTTAGATTAATAACACCTTCCAAAAATAAAAATAGCACTAGATGCCTCTCTTAGTATTAAACAGTGATTCTTTTTCGCGTAACCGTATGTAACTGTTGTAATAATCGACCTGATATTAAATACTCCTCCTTTCTTTGTGGTTAGGAATTTCTCCCTAATAATGGCTATTGAGGGTGGTGCCTATGCAACTTCCAGCTGTGACAAATTCAAACTATGAGGAGAAATCCGGCTTCATCTTGTGATAGGTTTGAATTAAAGAGAAAAGATCCGAATTCATTTTATAACAGATCTTACGTGTTATACCTTTTGACTAAGTCAAGGGTTTTCTGAGATGGAAGAAATATTGACTTTATAGACCGATTTGATCGAGGAACCTCCATAGACGAAGACACCTCCCATGGGGTTTGAGCACAGGATGAGGTAGTATGGGAGGTGTATTTGAGCCTTGAGTTGTCATCTCACTATCATTGTTACATTGGGATCTGATTCAATTCAAAGATTTTTTTATTACTTATTCTAAAAAAATTTTTATAAAAAAAATCACAATAGTTCATTTTGTCTTTTTTTTTTTTTTTTACTTGCTCATTTCTTTCCCACCCAAAGTCCAATCTACTGAATATGTGTCCCTTGTCAGACCATTAGTCAGACCTGTCTTCAAGGACGGAGCCACTCAATCTTTACACGAGCTTTAGCCCGGGGAGTCCAACAAATTTATCATTTAAAATTATTATAGAAAAATTAAAAAATATAGGAAGAAAAGAAGATAACCTGGGGAACTTGGGATTAGCCCGGAGGCTACTCATTTCCTTGGCTCCACCATTGCCTGTCTTGGGATTTTGCCGTGACTTTTGGAGTGTTGTTTTATCCCAACGCGAGATAAAAATTTTAGAGATCGGCTATTAAGTGTATTTAAATGTATATAAATTGTATTCTGAAGTTGGATAGATCTTCTATCTTTTATCTCACAAAAAAAAACAAGAAAAGGCTTGATATTTCTCTGATGGTGGCATCCTGGCAGCAGCGATTTTAACTATGTTGTCCATCTGTTTGTTGGTTACACAACTCCAACTCTGATTACATTAGCCAAGGATATTCAAGTTGAACCCACCCTCGTGATCGTTCTTGAGTTGAGAAACAACGTAGAGTCTCTTTAGCAGATCATAGAAAGAAGAGTAAGTTGGAGTTGCTGACTCATGATTCATTCTTATGTTTGATGCTTCAAGTAGGACTAAGTTGTTAAAGCCCATATACATATTAGGGTTAAGGCCCATATTAACCCCAGTTATCTATATATAGTTGTATGTAACTATTGGATGATGCATTCCAAATTCTATTTCGTCACATAAGTATCCATGGTACAACGAGAAAACAAAAACAGGTGCTTAAGTTGTTTACGTCAATTTCATGTCAAAGTTGAAATATGAAAGTACACATCCACTTAGTGTAAGGAGTATGTACTCGACATCAAGAGTTCGATTCTCCAGTAACATTTTTATCGAACGCCTCTAGTGTTAAAAAATCTAGTGTGTTGGACTGTCAGATTTGCTTAACATTTTTATCGAACGCCTCTAGTGTTAAAAAATATAGTGTGTTGGACTGCCAGACTGCAAATCGATTCATGTTTTGAGTTTACTTTGATGGGTGAAATGTACCATCTGTCTCAGGATTGAGAGTGAGGAACTTGCTCCCAGGGCATATATAGCTGAGTTGGTTATGACGCAGTAGACTTACAAAAGAGGACAAGGGTTCGAATCCTGGCGAAGCCAGATAATACCCTCCGGCGTCATGATCAACTACAGTTTCTCGATTTACCTCTTCACAGATAGTCGTGGGGTTGACTGTGTGGGACCACTAAGGTGACGGATTCCTTGCAGAATAGAGTGAGGAACTTGCTCAAGATGACAGGATTACCTAAGTCAGTATTGGAACCAAAAGATTGTTAACACACTACAAAAATAATCGTCATTAGCGATGAAATTTTCCATCGCTAAAAGACGTTAACGATCGAATAGTGATGAAAATTTTCTATGATTATCTTTTTGATCGCTGACATCAATTAATGACAGAATTTTAATTCCATTGCTAATTAACGACGGAAGTTATGATTCCGTCGATACAATTAGCGTCGGATGCAATATTCCATCGCTAAATTTAGCGATGGAATTTTTATGTCATCATTAAATTTAGCGATGGAATTTATGATTCTATCGCTAAACGTAGCAACGGAATCATAACTTCTGTCTATTGCTAAATATAGCGACGGAACTTATTTTCCCATCGCTAATTAGCGATGGACTTTAGGATTCCAACGCTAATTAGTGACAGAAAGGTTAAATATCCATCGCTAATTAGCGACGAAAAAATAAATTTTCATCGCTAATATTCAAAATTTTCGCCAGATTTTTTCCATTTATCCCAATTTTCTGTTTACATTTTCATTAACAATCTAAAACTATCACAAGCGATAGTTTAACAGGAATAAACAACACTACAATTTACCAACAATCTTAAACAACATATTAAACATGAATCTTAAACAACTTTTACAATACAATAATCTAATCACAAAACAATTTAACAACTCAATATATTGAAACAATCGAATCACGATACAATTAGTTCTTAATCTCTTAAATAAATTCAGTCACAACATATAAAACATAACATATCAAATATCTGAACGAAACTAATTAAATCACAATACAAATACAAATACCAAATATCTGAATATAAATATCTTAATACAATGATACTGTATCAAATATTTAAATATAATCAAACCTATGAAAAATATTTAAACTCACCAAGTCAAAGTATCTAATCCTATAAAAAAATATAATAAGATAGGTTAGTAATAAATCAATGATATGTATATATTTTGAAAATGCATATTTATGAGTCATAATTAAAATATATATATATACAAATGTTAACATACCTCGCAAGCAGTTATTGATCAAGATCATCAAGGTCTTGAGTTTTCTGTAAGTCAAAGTCATGCGGTGGGCACGACGTTTGACTCATGTCAGCTATGAATTCGTGCATCTATTGCTCAATCTCCTCGTATCACAACTGGGTTAGGCGAGACTCTTGAAATGTCGCCTCTAATGTCGAGAGTCAATTCTTTAATTCTTGATTTTCTTGCTCTAAGTTTCTACCCAAATAGATGATCCACTAGGGTGACCCCTGACTATAGAGGCTATCACACAGTCATATATGACTCTCGACTGGGACCCTTGACCGTAGAGAGTGGAGCTCTTCTTCCTCCCACTGATCACATCATAATATCTCATTTACCTAGTCGGTGCAGAGAGTCTGCATTTCACCTCCCTCTCTATCTGCTTGAGACGTCTATGCAACTCTAGCAGCCATTTCAATCTGTTTAAAAATAAATTCATATAAAATATAAAATTTTAAAAAATAATCATTTATAACAGTTAAATAAATTTAAATTTTAAAATCTTACGTCTAATGTCTGCGATCGTGGATCGATAAATGTGTCATCCTTAGACTTACGTGTTTTAGTAAAAATCTCCTAACAAGTAACTGTAGCTCATGTTCCTGAAGATTAAAAAATATAATTAAATCAAAATAAAATCACTGCTAATTAAGTAATTTTAAAATAAATATACTAATTGTAAACTCACCAAGTCCAAGGCATGCTGAACGATGGAACGGTATCCAGTTGTATGCTCTGTGGATCCAATGCTAAGGCCAGCCAGCTCGGTGTTTCTATTGGCTTAAGCTGTCGTTGAATTTGACTGTCATTTTTTTACAACCTAGATGGCTTGTCATGCATCTCAAATATCAACTGGGATGAAAGATGGTTTTACACCCTTTCTTCTGTATTTATATAGTAAATCCTTATATAATTTGGCACAAACATTATTCCTCCTCGTGCTTTGGCTCCCAGGTATACTTTTTCTGTAAAAAAAATTATTCAATTAGTATAAATAAATATAACTTTTGATAATAAAAATGATTTACCAAAAATTTCTCGTAGTAAAAGTTTCTCATGCCCTCGTCGACATGCCTTCAAGTAATATTTGAAAGACAGACTCGTTAATGAAATTTACTAGATATATAGGTTGTAACTTGGTGATCATCTGGAGGAAAACTGTATTATAAAACATATAAATATTAGACATATGTCATAAAATTTTTTATGAATTTAAAAGTACTAATAATACCAATACTTACCATTCTCCATTAACTCGCAAGACAGTCTGATCATCGGGTGCTGCTACCTGATCTGATATATCTGTATTTGTAAAATAATACTATAGCATATACACATTTAAAATAATAATAAAATCTAAATCTTATATGCATTTATTGGATCATTTACCATTTAACAAAATAAGACAATATGATTATTCTACAATCTAAATCTTATCTGTATTCATACTGAGTCTTTTTCAAGTTTAAAATGATCCTACAATCTAGTTCTGATCTTAGATTGTCTAAAAGTTTGATTTCCATGAAAAATCTTAAAAGAAAGAATCATGAATTTTTGTTGGCAAATCCTTGGTATTGAAAATTGAGCTAACATTTAATTTTGTTGGCAGATAAAATTATAAAACCTTAGTACTTTGCTTGATAAGAAAGGACTCGTGGAGTGGTCATGAAGTTTCTTAACAGAGATTTTAGGAAAATATTTTGGGCATATGAATACAAGAACAAAATCTCCTATCTTGTGTATCCAGTGCAATTTATCTCCTAACATAAACATGAATCTCACATGCGCTCGGTACAATTCATTGGAGAAATGAGAAGACAAATTAGATCAGTAGGCTAAACTAACAATATCCTGAAAGAATAATTTGACAATCAGTGATGCATCATTGGATTTTTCTAAATGGAATTAAGTGTGAAATGTTAAAACTTTATCCATTATTATCTGAATAGAATTGGCTAGGTTTGAGCATCCTAAAACAAAGTCCTTATTAAGGTCATTCCAAGGCCTGCAGATCATAGAAATACGTAACGATTAGTAAACGTCATTGTTTTGTTTGGTTGTTTAGTTGTCTGACATAACATTGACAATTTTTGCAAAATTTCTCCTTAAGGATAGCTAAAATGAACTTCCAGCTAATAGATTATTGTCTTGTCATTCTGAAGTAGCCTACAAGGTCACCTATGTAAAGTTCCACATCAAGAAATCTCTTAGGCATGTTCAGAGAATATTATAGCAATCAATTTGGGTTAGGTCTGTTGGATTGATCCGCCTTGTCAAGTAATTTAGGTGGATTGAATTGAAATTTTATCAATCTATTTTAAGATGAGTTCAGATGGATTGACCTATCTAGGTCTGCGACCCGCGTGGGTTGGCCCGTGGGTTTAGAAAGTTTATTTATTTATTTTAAATTTTAAAATTAAAATAAAAAATTTAATAAATTAGTGAATTTGATCCATTTAAATTATAATTCAAGTTTAAAAATTATAATTCAAACATAAAAATTTCAACTCAATTCATTTAAATTATAATTCAAACTTAAAATTTTTAATATTTTTTATATTTTAACAAGTCCGTGGGTTGACCCGTCTAACCCACGACCCGCCTTGAGTTGGGTTGGGTTGAAGATTTCCAAACCCGCCAAGTTGATAGGTTGGCCCGTCCCACCCCGCCATATAATAAACCCACCATAGATTGATCCACTTCGTCATAGATTGGTCCGTTTGATAGCACTAAAGAATATACAAAACATCCTTAAAAAATAACTATCATTGTTGATCTAATCTACCAATCGTGGCAGGTCCTTGTGTCTCACAAAAGATCATACCAATGCAAAGACAAGGTAGTCATTATTATGCCGAAATCTTGTGATTTTGTGTTTTTCCTGGGTAGCCGCAATCCTAGAATTAGCATCAGTGGATTTAAGGTGCCCTATATCCCTATTCCCAATGCATCACAATTAAGTTCAAATGGTATGGAGAGATTAGAATGCATAAGGTCATGTGTTTAGACATGCTTTCTTAGTCTTCTAGAAGGTTGCAAGCTGATCCTTTAATTAAATGGGCCAAACATTTTCTAAGAGATATTCTCTTGCCAGATCATCGATTGAATGAAATTCCATGAAATCTTCAGTTGAGGTGCACAAACTTATCCAAATAACAAGTCAAGTCCCTTTAGATTTTTGGTGAAAACATGCAAATACTTGCTCATGCTATCACTTGATCAAATATGAGAAATTAAGAATCATTGATCTAGGAAGGAAACAAGATTTGTATACTTCTATACCATGATATAATTAGTTCACATATACATGAATAAATCAATGCTCCAATGATGATAAACTTCTAAGTAAAACATCATAGTAAAAAGTTTCATACAATAAAATGTTGCCTTGGTGCTGATGAATTCACATCTAAATTTTTCATGGACGTGACAAATAAATATTAATTATGAGATAAATATATTTTAATAAAATAAGTAGTTTTTATTCATCGTTACAATCTAAATCATCAACATTAACATTTTCTTAATCTTCCTCGCTAGACTCAGTTAGTTTAACAACCTCCTCACTGTTCGACATCTCTCTATTATCTATTCTGATAAAATACATTAACATCTACAAGTAAAACAGATGTTGATTGAATCTAGGAATTTACTAAATGTATCTCTACTTCTTTATTTTGAAATACATCATGATGTTGTGCTGTGTTGGAGTTCGGTATTTCTATGATCGAACGAGCCTTCGTACGATAAATAGTTAATCATTCACTAACTCTTCTTGCTTTCGTCGAATATTCAAGATAAAAAACTTGACTCGCTTGGATAGCAAAAATGAAAGGTTCAAACTTGTTGAACCTTTTGTTTGCATTAACCTCAACTAATTGTAATTTGGGTGTATTCTTATTTCTGTTATGGGAGTCAAATTATATCAAGAACATTTGAATAACACACACCTTTTATGGGTAAGACAGGATATTCAATCTCAATAATTTCTTCAAGTCTCCCGTAATAATCAAACTCTAAGTTATTATCTTTGTGAATCCCGTTGTACCATATGAAATTTGAAACCATTCACATAGTAACCAGAATACACTTGTATCTTATAGAGGGGTCCAGATGCAAGATTGATTATCCTTCCATTTTTCACATTTGATATTCTACAATCGTTCACCTATAATAGTAAGTATGATATAAATTAGATCAAAATTTGATACTCCTATA
>JBBMKF010451908.1:0-12316 GCA_037834155.1 Curcuma caesia | reverse complement strand
TTCGAGACTATTTCCTCCTAATTTCACTCGATCTTCTTCCCACAATTCCTCTCACTTCGACACATCTCCAGATTGAAGAATAAAATAGTATAACATTTAATATTTGTACTGTATATTTTCTCCTATAATTACCAGTTTCGTCTCAAGTGATCATGAAACTTGGATCTTTTTCCCATGAAACCAATAAAATCATCCCAAGTAAACCTTATACGATCTCGAAACAAGAAGAGTACTGATTTTTATTTTTTTTATTTTTGTTATAACAAATCATAAATTAAAAATAAAAAATATTTAAAAAAATAAAAATACATTAAGGTGGGATGAGAGTTGTTTCTATAATAAATGACAAAAAATATGGGCGGCTGCTTGAAAATATGATTTTTATGTGGCCAAAAGAGCAAAGACACGATTTTTATCTCACTTTCTGGTTTCAGCGCCGGGCCGACCGTGTCGTCTGCTACATTCAATTCGACAAATTAAACAAACCCTATAAAATGCTGCCAAAACAAGCTAGTGAACAGAGCTCTGCAAAAAGAGAAGACAATAAGGATGAAGGTTTTGGTGGAGGTGCTAACGGGGAGGTTGTTCCACGTCGAGGTGGAGGATCAGGATGCCACGGTGGGGAGCTTGAAGAAGGCCATCGTCGCCATGGGGGAGGAGGAGATGCCGCCGGAGCAGCGCCTGCTTCTCGTGCTAGGCAATGGCCGCTTGCTGGTCGACGATGGCTCTGCCCTCGCTGAGGCCGGTGTGCGTGACGGCTCCGTCGTCTACCTCTTCTTCACCTCCATCGGAGACCCAAACTGGCTCCCATCTCTCGACGACCATGTCGTTTAGATCCTGTTAATTTCTCGGCGGTGCTTTTATCTTGGTATATATGAAGTACTGCATGCTAGCTCGTTGATTCCCATTTTCCTTCTTTTCTTCTGTAGTTTTATGGATCGCGAATTGGTTTGTAAAAACAGAACACTCAAATGGAGCAATTCAGCTCGAATAAAAGGGACCAATATAATTAATTTTAACGATATCGTCGCCGATGGTGTAGTTAATTATCTATCGGCCGGTGTATGTTATCGTCGGTGGAGCAGACAGTAGAGAGGGTCGTCGCCAGCGACGGCGAGGAGGAATCTACTACGACTTTCCGATCAGCAAAATCTAATCAATGAGCTTTTGTATATATCGTTTGAAGTTTGCATGTGTCTACGTGCATGGCCGGAAAATTTTATGGGGAATTAATCAACAGATATTTTTAGATTTTAATTTTGATAATAAAAATAACAAAATTGATTTTTGTCCGATGCTAAATCAGATAGCATTTAATCCTACCCATCCAATACCAATCACATGTGACGGTCCTGATTCCCGATCCGTGTGCTCCGGGATCATTGGTGCCCGTCGAGCTCTCATCTTCTGCTGCGCTATGTAAACTACCCCCGTGCGCTTGTGCTTCTTTCTTCACCAGAATGCGTCGCCGGTCGCCTTTGGATTGGATTGCCTCTTCTCCGCGGATCACAGACGCCATTTTTATCACCCTTTGGAACGATGGCGGGGAGAGGGAAGACGCTGGCGTCTTGAAGTCTCGGCAAGTACGCCGAGCGAGTCGGCGCCGGCGCCCCGGTCTACCTTGCCGCCGTGCTGGAGTACCTCGCAGCCGAGGTTTGCGCTTCTTAAGAAGTTTCCTTTCTCTGGTTTGGACATGCTCAGTTTAGGGTTCAAAAGGTGAATTCTTGTCGAATCGATTCATGATGATCGATGCGCGGTGTTGATGTTTTCTTCAGGTGCTGGAATTGGCGGGCAATGCGGCGCGGGACAACAAGAAGACTTCACATCCAGTTGGCGGTGAGGAATGACGATGAGCTAACGAAGCTGCTGGGCTCCGTCACCATGGCCAGCGGCAGCGTGATGCCCAACATCCACAACCTCCTCCTCCTCCCCAATAAGGCCTCCAAACCTTCCAGCGCCGGCGAGGACGACGAGAGCTGAGCCTTTGGAAGTCGCAAATGTTGTGTGTCGTATAGCATCGTTGAGATCGTCTGCAAATAGATCAGATGTACAAACTCGATGCTCTGGCTGCTCTGTTTATGCTCAGGAAAATCAATCATGTCGTTATGTAGACTGAGGAAGAAAGCTTTGGCATAGAAAAAATCACTCTTTCACCAAGTGTATCTTTGATGACGAAGATGGCGATTGCAGTGGATCAAACCTTCCTTCCTTATATAGACCAAAAAGATGAATGACAATAAGAACTAGTTCTCCATAATTTGTTGGTTGTTGTTCATTTTTCAAGAGGACAGTTTAAATAATAAATAAATAAACTATAGAGGACAAACACTTGGAAACCAATTAATAACATGAATGGAACAATTTATATCTAAAATTGCAGAAACAAGTTGTAAAGAATAGGTGCTTGCTTCAGATTAAACAAAGCAATACTATCAACCAGTTAAAGGAACTTACTCAAATCATGGGAACCGATGAAGGAACCAAGTCTGAATTTGACTCCGCCCCAAAACCATCTGTTCGCCATTCTAATCATTAGTAAACGAATTTTTCAGATACAATAAAAATATCCATTTGGACAACTTCCTGTTGCTTATAAAATGAGCTAAATTGATTACCAAATCTTGGCAGACAAACATGTTTAAGCATAAACTACATAAACATGATAAAAATCCTGCCCTACATAAGTGTACAAGATTAGTAGATAGACCATAGGATCGTATTGTCACAATTCTGGTGGCCCGGATGAGAATTGACCCCAACACATGGTTGGGTGAGACTGTCTGGAACCAAGAAATCCTGCATGAAGAAAGATATTTAATCAAACATGTAAACAATGGTGGAGAAACCGTTATAGATACATTGTAATGTAAGTTGACTTAGATTCAACAAGTTAAGAACATTTTAATTATTAAAAGAAAAGCAGCAATTAGAATCCAAGTGTCGAATACAACTATTTCTGAAATTTTCCATACTATCAAGAGAGATATGTCCACTAAAGAGTGTCAGTGTTTTGAGCATTTATATAGAGAGGGTAAACGAGAAGTTCAAGTATGAGAGGAGCTAGCAATGAAATTAGTATGATTACAAAATATAAACGCTAAGAAAAATCAAACATCAAAGTGAATGCATTGTTTTTGTATTTACCATGTGCTGTGCTGTCTACGAATATTGCTTGATTTGTTTTATCATACTGCAAGCTTTCAGGGACTCCACTTTCAACTGGATTTTGTAGTCGATCAGATGGAGCAGATATTACAGAAGTTGTTTCTACAGATCTTGTCTGTAAAAATTGCTCAATCTGATTATTGAGTAGTTCTGCTTGGCCTTCGAGGAATGCATATGAATCTAAAGATTTAGCCGCATGTGCTGCAGCTAGACCAAAAATGCGGCATAAAATGTTACAGCGATTTGTTACTGATGACTGAGGATCACCAAAAGAGAGAGCTAGTTTTTGACTTAACTCACTGCTCTTAGCATCCTTTCTCCATCTTTTCAAGATGTACTGTGATGGGATCTCTTTGATATTTCTTGTATCTAGTACTTTCAACACATGGCAACATTGTATCCCAAGAAATTCAAATTTTTTGCAACTGCATGTCGCAGAACCATCTAAAGAATCAAATTTCACCAAATGTTCTTTAGGTTTCTCATCAACTATAACGTTGTATCGAGATATTGTGCCAACTTCGCCTAAACTATATAGCATACAATCCATGTATGATTCAAACTCCTTTTCAAACATTCTGTAGGCAGCTGGAGTGTAAGCATTTGCAGCCTGCTTCAACATGCGCATAGAAGGTGGCTTCTTGGTATTCAAACTAGCACTAAAATCAGCTTGTAGCTCTGCAGACCTTTTCTCAGACAATATTCTCTCATAATTTTCAAAAAAGCACAGAAGGTCAGTCTCAACGGCCAAATATTTCTTCAATTCGGTACCAATACTCTCTTTCTGTTGGACACTTTTCATATCTGCATAAAATGCTTCCCGTCCATATACAAGTGACCATTTTTCCCTTTCCTCAAATAACTGACCCAACCATTCATTTTCTTTAAGTTCATACTTTCTGCACATAGCCTCCCATTCTCTAAAGAAATCTTCTTCATCTTCACAGTCAAACAGGCATCGGCTGAAATCATATCCAAAAGTTCTTGATCCATGGAATGCTTGACTTAGTTGCATGACAGCATTTTGATATATATGCCAAATGCAGAATCGATGTATTGTGCCAGGCCAAACTGCAGCTATTGCTTCACTTATAGCTGCTGAACGGTCTGTTAAAATTGTTTTAGGCTGTTTCCCACTCATTGCTGCCTTGAATCTCTCAAACAACCACTTCACCGAATCTGTGTTTTCATCATACAGTAGCGCAGCACCAAATATGATAGTTTGGTGATGATGGTTTACACCAGTAAATAACACAAATGGCCTACCATAACCAAGTATTTTGTAGGTAGTATCAAAGAATACAACATCACCAAAGTAACAAAAATCCATCATAGATTTTGCATCCGCCCAAAAGAAGTTTGATAAATCATCATCTTTGTTAACTTGTATGGCGTAGTAGAATGATGGGTTATCTTCCTGCATCTTTTGCAAATACTCCAATGTGGCCCCAGCATCACCAACCCGAATAGCCTTAATACGCTTGGTTTGTTGATGATTTTTCTTATCAGAAGAAAGCAAGGTGCAATTTTGACGAGATTGTACTTGCTTATTGTCAGCATTCTCTGCAGATTCATCAGCCATTTCTGCAGCATGATCTAAACCATTATCTTCAGTCTGAGATATCAAGTTCTCAGTAGAAAGAGAAGCTTCTAGCTGATGGTTATGATACGTAACAAATTCAGTTACTTGATACTTGCCACCAGGCGTTATTCGAATGACCATACAGGCAGGACAACCTGTTCTGAATTCGGGACGGGGTTTCTTTACCCTCTTTGCTCCTTTTTTCTGCTCACGAAAGCCTTCTCGTGAACAAACAAACATCCTTCTTGTTATCGCATTTTCTGCATTAACAGTCACACTTGCTCTTCGAACACTGAATCCTAACCTACCAGCATACATGTTGTAGAATTCATAGGCATCATCCTCAGTTTCAAACTCTGGTGTTGTCACAGTATCATCTGTCAGATCTGCTCTAGCAACTCGAGCCTTACGCCTGAGTTTTTTTGCCCTCAATGTATGAATTGTAGACACAGTTGCTATCTGATGGTTGTGGTTCGGTGCAAATTCAGTCACACGGTACTTTCCACTAGGTGTGAGCCTGATGGTCATGCATGCTGGGCAACCAATTCTTGTTTCAGGTCTTGGACACTTAGCCTCTTTTGCACCTTTTTTCTTTTCTCGAAAGCCTTCTCTTGAGCACACAAACGTCCTCCTAGTGATGATATTTTTTGATGTCCACAATGTTGATCTCCTGACTATAAAACCCACGTTCTCTGCATATGCATTATAAAACTCATATGCATCATTCTCACTGTCAAACAACATATCAATCCTTGGTACCCATCTCACGTTACTACCATCCCCTACTTGCATAGAATCAGCACTTGCCATGTCCATCACCTTCTCCTGCTCAACCATGTCCATATGAAATTCGCATATAATTTCCACAACTAATTGATACAATAAATAATAACAAATTAAACTAGCCTAACTAAGATAGATATATACTGCATTTAAATGTATAGAAATAACATTAGATCAATGCATAATGCATCAGCAGCATGCAAACAATTAAGCATATGAATAAGTCGCAATTGTGAATTAACTACTTAGCATGAATCTAGTCATAGAAATATAATTTAACTGCTAATCCATTACATTAGATTTAAACATAAATAGTTCTAGTTAACTTCCTTACTAAGTATTTTATTGCTAAAGAGATTAGTCGATTTAAACTTGGAATCTAACCTACTGTAGGAGAACCAATTCAAGATTAGAAAAATTTATGATTGCATATGCTACAAGTTGAAAAGAATGCTACAATTGATTGCACAATTTTCATTCAGGTATAAAACATGTTTAGTAAAAGATATGTTATAAATCACAAAAAAGGATAAAACATTTTATATGTGATCAATACGATACCTCCTCTACAGTAAAATGTTCCAAAAGAAAGTGTTATAAAGCACAAAAACAGATAAACATTTTGTGTTATCAATACCTCCTGCATATCAAAATGTTCCATCATGATAAATTGTCCCAAATTAATTTAAAGCCTAATGCATAGACAGTACGAGAGGGAACAAGTGCCTTATAAAGCATCTCTATCATCACATAGTTTAACACATTTGTTGATCAGAATTTCCACAGCAAATATAACAAGAAGCCGCATACAAAAAAAAATGTTGCCTTCCACATAGCAAGTAGAATGTTAACCCATTTGGTCCATGAACACTAATAAATAAATACGGATCCATCATTGTTTCTTCTTCTTGTTTTGCTCCTTATGTTAAAACAAATTTGTCAAATGGTAATATGATCGACCATATTCTAAAAGCTTAAAGCCCTGTTTACTTGTATTGAAAGGAAAGAAAGGAATCAGAGAGAAGGGAAAGAGCGGGTTCATGGAATGAAAAGAGAAAGAGAAAATATGGTAAAAATTTGATTATTACCAAGTGTGGAAGGGTCTTTCTCTACTCATTTCACCCCAAATAATCAAGGGAATTTTGCTTAGATGCCTCATATAATTTGCAGAGGGGTATATAAGATATGCTTTTGGGATGTAACTCCTAAATGACTTATTTTCCATAAATGAAATCATGCTTTTGGTATATTCATAACAGTTTATCTAGTGGATCAATAAAGGAATGCGAAATAATCAAATAATAAAGGGTAAACCTTTTGGCAATTCTTCTGCATGGATGAGATCTCTGAAGCTGATGGAATAGGTGGTTGAGCAGCCCAAGGTGTGGCTGGAGACAACAAAACAACAGGTCGTGCCCATGTATGCACTAATGGTTGTAATGTAGTTGGATGACCACCAGAACTACCATGTGCAGATGTGATAGGCTTCAAAGGAGTAAAAACTATGGCTGGGGCAACAAAAGTCTTTTTATCACTCTTCATGCTGTAAAACTGCAAACATAGATCAGGAACATATATTATCTCTGCCTCTGCAGAAAGCAGTAATTTCAACTACACAAATATCTCTGCACATAGTAAAATTATTAATTATTCAACCATATACTCTGCACTTGGCACTAAAAATATATGTATAATTTCTAAAAGATAAGCAAACATGATGTTGTGCAGTTAGGCAATCGAATGCACCATATCTAAAACATATAAACCACAACATTTTGACTTTGGATTATTGTTTAAAATACCAGTACATTTCTATGCAGATTTGTCAAGTATATACATCCAAGAAGCCAAAAAAATTAGCTTAGAACAAGATGTAATCTAACTTGCAGAAATGCAATGTATGATTTACAACGTCTCCCGGCCCCATGAAACAAGGAGATACCTCAGAAGTCTAGTGCAATTTTGCTTGGTTAAATCATCGTATTCAATCAAAAAATAAAGCAATTTTGCTTTGTGCACAGTTTTATAGTAACTTTACTAAGGGACACAAAATGTCAACTGAATATGGAAAGTACTGATCCTACCTAAATTTTCTGAGACAACTTGAAATTATCAAAGACTATATCGTTAGACTGGAATGACTATTATTGGATATGATTAAAATTTACAATAGTCAGCACAAACATCTATGCCGAATATAAAAACAATGAAAAATATACTGTTTAAACTGAAGTGTATGCCAGAAGAAGTGATGCTCCAATGGTCGTTGTGATAACCTAGATTCATAGAGGAAGTTGTCTTGGTTCATAAGCTGTATGAATTTCTGCCACTAGCTTTCTTTTAGGCAATCAGAAGCTACAAGGTGGAAGCCTAGTAAGTTTTGGTTACTTCACCATTTTGCCCACTTGTGACAATATTGTGAAGAGGGACTATAAACTGAACTCCGTACTGTATACCGTGGATACTGCAAACACCTCTGCAGGCCAGGGATAGAGTCTGCTCCTGTAAAAATTGATTTTTTTAAAAAAAAATCACGGAACTGCCTATCAACTCCATGTCTTCTCTAATCTTCCCACGACAAACCCAGTGTCCTTCTTTCTTTCTTTCTTTCTTTTGGTAATAGATTGTTTTTCACACTCAGAAATAGCTCTACTGGCCCTATATCTCCTGAAAACGACATTTATGTCCCGTTCTCGGTGTTGACGAGCGGCAGCGATGATCAAGTAATCGATCAAGAGGGACACATTCAGATACACGGGGAATCAATTGATTGAATTCCTCAAGCTCATTTCACGCGCACTGATTCCGCTTTTGCAGTTGCTATAACCTAACGATCACGTTCGAACTCAAGCACGGTAAGACTTATGTTCTTTCATCGACAACCAAAAGCGAAAACCCCACTGATATAGAAAAAAGATCAATTTCTAATTTATTTTAAGCAAATCTCAAAGAAAACAGTAACCCTAAATGCATAAACAGGGGAACGGAGGGCGAATACACAATCGCATATAGGCCCAGAGGGGGCAGAGATCGAAGGGTGTTTTAGGTGCGGAAGGTACCTCGGAGGGTTCGATCGGAGGCTGTCGCTGACCGTCGCCGGCCGCTCAACGCCGCCACGGCGACGACAACGGGGAAAGGGAGCGGTGGAGGATTTCTCTGGATCTTGCACCGGGGCAGTTTGGGGAGAGGACAAAAGGGAGAGGAAGGTGGAGGAATTGGGATGGTGGATTTGGGTAAATCTTATTCGTGTTCTCCCAGCAATTATAGCCAGTTCAAGTTCGGGTGGGCCGGCAAAGCGGGTCGGATTCATTCCGCACTGATCCGAACCTTGTGTGAGTTGGATAAAGAGAGGCTTCGCCAGTTCGCCTCTAAAGGGCCCAAGAAAGGCCCACAATCCACTGCAGGCCCATGTTTCCCTCTCGCTTCACTTGCCGCATCATCGACCGTCCATTGTCATCACCGCTTCGTTTCGCGATCATCTACCGTCCATCGGCACTCTTTTCTCCGGCGACGAAGTGGGGGGAGGAAGAGAGGAGAGGCCGGGAAGATGCCCCTCGCGCTGCCGGCAGGTCGGACCTCCACCACCACCACCACCACTTCGCCTGACACCGGGATCTGCAGGCGCCGTCTCCGCGTCTTCCCGCGGCTTCGACGATCGACGCCCTTGACAACACCCTCCGATCCAGTGCCCCACCCAGATCAGAACTCAAGCGCACCAGTTCGAGTCCGGTGGCCCCCTCCCCTGGATCTGTCTCCTCTTTTCCATATCCAAGTAACGTCGGCGCTGCTTGGGGTCTGAGGAAGGAAGTCAGAAGTGAGCCGCCTCCTTTTTGCCGAACCAGCACGTGTGCTCGACATCGAGGCTCTCATAGGCGAGCGCGGTGAGAAGGTGCCATCGGGCAGGTGACCCTCGAGGCCCCCTGAGTGGAGATCATCAGACCTCATGAAACGGATGAGTTCAATAGGCGATTTGTGAAACAGCGGCCGTTGTGGATGGCGTCGGTCGAGATCGTGAGGTGGAGAGTCCAAGATCAGTTTCGGCGGCGGTTCCCTATGCAGCAGCCAACGAGAGGGTCTTACCAGAATCATTTCCGAAGACAGCAGCGGATCAACAGCGGGCAACATTTCCAAAGTAACTCTGAAATGGAGAAGAAAGACACCGCATGTTTCTCAAGTGAAGGCGTTCGGCCAGCTTCCATTGATGGGGACGCTCAGAGGATCGAAAAAATTACATTAACAAGGTGCGATGAAGGTGCTAGAGCGCCCAAAGCTGAAGCTTCTCCCAAGAAAAATGCCACTTGATTCTCCACATATTCAAACTCGGGAATTCGATAATAAGCAGGTATCTGGCGATACCGTGCATCTTGATCTGATCCATTGCTATCCATTTTTCCTCCCCAAATGCTTGCCTTGCTCTCGTAGCTGGTAAAATTTTAAGCTTTCTAAGGCTCTATCTGTCTGTAACATGTGGATTTCATTTGAACGCTTGTGTAGGTGAACTTTGTGCAAGGTCAGAATGTCCATCAAGTGCACAAGAATACAAATATACATAAATCAGCTAGAGTAGATGAAGGGAACCGAACAATTGAGCGAACGTCCATAATTGAATCTCTGTTGAGCAGTCTGAAGGAAATGCTGACAAGGAGAGGTTAGAATTTCATTTTCTGTCAATCCTGTGATCTTACGTTTGCTTTTAGGAGTCTTGTACGGTTGTATCTGATAAGTTTGTAGTGTTCATATGTTTTATATTTTGCTCCTGTCGCTGGTCTATGAATAATTTGTTTAACTTTACATGTTTCCCAGGGACTTTGATTAGCTTCTCTGTGCATAATTTTTTATTTGTTCAAACAATCTTGCCTTTCTGTTCCTGTTTATGTACATCATGGATGTCTACATTTATTTATTATAAAGCCAGGTGTCTCCAGAAATTTTACTCTTACTAGCAATTAGTCGTCACTATCCAACAATTGCACAGCTATCAAAAGGTTTATTAATCAAAATTTTTTACATGAACTTAAAATGTGAAAATGGATTTCAGTAGATACTTAAGGGATAGATTCTTTATTTGTTATGTTTCTTTTTTCCCAGGTTTAATTGTTTGAATGACCAGATCTGATCATAATTCTCTCTAGAGTTAGTATGGTGATGGGCATATGCTCCCCTAAGAACTTCAAAATTGGTTCAAAGAGTAATAAATGTTAGGAAAGAAAGAACATAATTCCATTAAGTTTGCACTACTGCACTAAATTTTTTTCAGCATCAGGATTTTCTATTGGATATTCAAGGAACAACTTTCATGTACTTCTGATTATTTTGATATAAGATTCATGAAACTCTTCTCTTCTTTTTTATGATTCTAGAGAGGCATGAAAGTGATTCAATAATTCTCTTTTCTGAATTTCTTTCAAAAGGAAGCCAAATTAAAGGTAAGAAACTGTCATCTTTCCAAAAAGCACTCACCTTTCGGTCTTCTCTACAACTCTCAAGCCTTAGGACCAACACAAAAAGGCTTCACTTTGTGTGTTTTTATCGATTCCACATTCACTCAGTTCGACCTTGTTTAGTTAAGATACTTGTTCCATCTATGAAACCATCTCTCATGAGTAGGATCTTAAATGGTGTCGGAGTTCAGCAAGATGTCAATATTTTTCAGATTTGCACTAATTTTATCTGGTTCTTAAAAGCAGTGTCATAATCAGCAATTGATTGATTCATTTAGTGGTAAGCAAATTCGATTATTTAAATTGATAGAGATTTAACTAGAGCATTATTGCTCTTAACTCTGTTATATCTGTAGATTCGTGTTCAATATTATGTGCTTTATCAGATTGCTGAACCAAACACATCAGGAACTTCCATGCTGCCAAAGAGGGAGCATTAGTTTATGTACACAGTAGAAGACAGACAGGAAAGGAAGGTACAGATCAGCTTCATTTTTTTTTTCTTTATGATTTCATGACTTGAATCGGTTTTACTCTTTAGAATATGAAGGCGGCTGGAGCGAACGCTGGCACATCTTTAGCCACTCCATAGTACCTGGAATCCATCAAACGGTGATCTGTTAGATACTAGATCCCAGAGAATCTAAGAACGCCCGACAAAATCTACGACAAGATTTCTTCTACTTCGAGAAATTTCTAGAAATGGAAAAAGAAAGAGAGACCCGTAGTCGTCCTTGAAGGAGCGGGGACCGACTCTGCCGGCTGACTTGGCCCTCGACGCCTTGCGCGTCCCGCCACCGCCGCCGGCGGCTGCCTTGGCCGTGGCATCTCCGTTGGCGAACAGCGCGACGTCCTCCGAGATCGGCATCAGCGACGGCCGCCACGATGCTGCCCTCCGCCGGCTCTTCGCCGACACGGTTGGCGCCGACGAATGGTCCATCGCCGCCTCCGGCCGTGGCGATCGCCGGCCATTGGGGAAGTCCAGCGAACTCATCATCTCTGGCTTCTAGTCACAACTAAATCAGCAGTATGCCACGTGTTATATAGAGCGATGGAGCGCCAGTGGTTGCTCAGCGAAATGACCAAGTTGCTCTTCGACTCCTAGATTCGGATAACACCGTTGATCGTGATCAGCGGTTGGGATCGGTTAGTGGATTCATAAAATTCCAAAATTAAGAGTTAAAAATAAAATAAGTAAAATTTGGTATTGTTTAACACCAAATTAAGCAATTTAAACACTGGTTCTAAGTAATTATCGATAATCAATATTTTCTTTCAAGGTTTTACGATTGCCCATTTAAAAGACATTTAAATTGTTCATGCATCCACATATATGCATGTCATA
>JBBMKF010451889.1:0-12317 GCA_037834155.1 Curcuma caesia | reverse complement strand
AGTCCAAGAGGGTCGAGGAGCGAGCTCTTGGCACGGGAAAGTCCTTACAAGGGTAAGGCAAATGGAGGAAAGTCCTTGCGGGTAAGAAGACTGGACGTGAGGCAAAAGGGAAGTCCAAGAGGCAAGCTCTTGGTATGAGAAAGTCTTTATAGGGTAACGCAAATGAAAATTAAGAAGGTCGACGACCAAACTCTTGATCAAGCGAGGAAAGAACTCGATAAGACTTTATTTCAGCCACTTAATCCTAGTGTCAGTCAACTGGTTTTACACTTCAGTCGACTGGGTGTGTACTTCAGTCGACTGGGAGGGAACAAAAGGTAAAACGACTCAACTGATCACCCACATCAGTCGACTGAAATAAAACCAGTTGATCAATGGGAAAAGTTAGTCGACTGAAATTTGAATTTTGACAAAAATCAGATGTGACTTCAGCAGTTCAGTGGCTATTTTTCTGGATTTGACTAAATCAATCGACTAGGAGGGTAAACTCAGTCGACTGATGACTTAAAAACTGAACTGGTTTAAATGTTGAGTGCACTTCATGGAAGACATACTCAACACTGTTTATGCTCCAAGTGCTTGTGCTCTAGTGATCAAGAAAGCTGCTGGTGTTCATCTATAAAGCTTGGAGCAACCTCTTGAAGAAGAAGAAGCATTCTCATCATTTTTGTGTATCTTAACTCTTCTTCTTCCTTGTATTGCTTGGTTGTTTGTATACAACTTGTAATATGTTGTAAGAAGGTTTCTCCGCCTTCGGAATTTGTCCGAGAAGGAGAAGATATAGTGGAAGAGTGAGCTGAGTGAAGATCTTTGGATTAGTCGCATCAAGGAGGCAGATACCAAGTAAATCCTTCGTGTTAGCATTGTTGAGTTGGGAGGGTGTGTAGCGAGGATTCTTCATCGACAAAAGTTCAAGTTTGTTCAAGTGGAGCTATTCAACCCCCTTCTAGCTTATAAGGACCTAACATGGACGTCGGACAGCAATCAGAGTTTTCTTGTGACACAGATGTGATATTTCGATTCCGAGGACAACTTTGTGTTCCAGAGCAGCATCTGGTGAATGAGGAGTTATTGTAGAAGGCACATCATTCTCGATTTGTGATGCATCCAGGTGGTACTCTTATGTATCGAAACCTGAAGTGCTCCTATTGGTGGAACGACATGAAGAGAGATGTTACAGATTTTATTGCGAGATATTTAGTCTGTCAGCGGGTGAAGGCTGAACACCAGAGACCAGCAGGATTGCTTAAGGAGATACCGATGCCTGAGTGGAAGTGGGAACACATCACGATGGCTTTCGTTATCGATTTACCCAGAACCTGAAAAAGTCATGATGCGATTTGGGTAATCGTTGATTGGTTAACCAAATCCATGCATTTTCTTTCGATACGTCAAATTGATTTGTTGGATCACTTAGCAGATTTGTACTACAGAGAGATTGTTAGATTACATGAAGTTTCAGTGAGTATTATTTCAGATAGAGATCTGCGTTTTACTTCACAGTTCTGGTAGAGTCTACAGCAAGCACTGGGTACAGAGCTTCATTTTAGTATAGCATTTCATCCACAGACAGATGTTCAGTCGGAGCACACTATTAAGACTCTTGAGGACTTGTTGCGAGCTTGTGTTATGATTTTCGACAGTAATTGGGAGGATCACTAGCATCTGGCGGAGTTCGCATATAATAACAGCTATCATTCTACTATTCAGATGGTTCCATTTGAGGCATTGTATGGTAGACATTGTCTATCTTTGATGTTGTGGGAGGTTGTTGGCGAGCGACAGCTATTGGGTCCGTAGAGTATTTAGCAGGATGTTGAGCTTGTGCATATTATCAGACGACGTATGTCAGAGGCTCAAGATCGACATAAGAGTTATGCAGATCAGAGACGTCGGCTATTGGAGTTTTTTGTGGGAGATCATGTGTTTTAACGTGTATCACACACAAAAAGGGTGAAGACGTTCGGATTGAGAGAAGAGTTGGCTCCGTGCTACATTGGATCATTTAAGATATTAGAGTGGATTGACGAGGTGGCATATCGCTTGGCTTTACCGCCGACACTTGCTGGTGTTCATAGCGTATTTCATGTTACTATGCTGCGAAAATACGTACCCCATCCTTCGCATGTTTTGAAAATAGTATCTATTCCTCTCCAATTAGATGCATCTTATGAGGAGATTCTGGTATGAATTCTTGGTTATAAGGAGCGACAATTGCGGAACAAAATCATTTGACTTGTAAAAGTTGGATGACAGCATCATGCAGATAAGGAGGCTACTTGAGAGCTGGAGGATATTATCCGGGCTCGATACCCTCATCTATTTACTTGAGGTATGATTTTAATTTTTATGGTATTTCTACACTATAGTATGAAAGTAGTAAATTTGGGTACCAAATTTTTGTTAGTAAGGGAGAATATAAGATCTGAGAAATTTTGAGGTTAATTATAAAATAATTTAGCCCAATTGGTAATGATTAGGAGGATAATTGGAGTTAATTGAGCTTAATTAGATTTAATTAAATAATTGGGCTCAATTAAAGGGTTAATTGGGCAGCCCAATTAACTAGGCCCAATTAGCAATTAAGGGTTAATGAGTTAAAGGCTTATTGGATCCCGTTAACCCAAACCCGAAACCAAACCTGGTAAGAAAACCTTAAATTGTGATTCTCCCATCCCAATCCATGATTCTTTCCTCTGTTTCTGATCAACGTTCCCCTGTTTTCTGCTTGTTCTTCTCCGACGCTTGCACACGGGAGCTTGCTGCCAGTGCCGACGACGAGGGGAGATGCCGGAGATCTGGAACTTCGACCTCAGGCTCGTTTTCTTGTCGAAGGTGGCGCGGTTCCTTTGGTAGGGGCAGCAATCAACGACGTGGTGGAGGGAGGCGATCGGATTAATTCGATCGGTAAGTGGCTTGATTCCGAATGGATTTCATTGGATCTCTTCAGATTTTTTAAGGTTGTTCATGCCTCACAGCTTGATTTGGAATGAATTCTCAGATCCGCTTGATTCTTGAATTCAGTCAAGAGGAGACTTGATCTTGATTGGTGGGGGGTGATCTAGCTGAGGATTTTAGGGCAAGGAAATCTAGGCCACCGCATTGAATCAATCTGAGGTAAGAGTTTAAGATTGGTTAGGTTATTGCCTTGATCAGATTTTGGTTTGGAATTTGCCGATGCTTCTAGTTTCTTGCTTCGATGTTGGATTTCTTCGATCTGGTTGATTAACATGAGTTTGTTGTCGATATGTTGGATTCATGGTTGTTTATTTGGGTAGATGCTATGATGAGGATTAGGTTTAGTTGGTTGTGGCTCCATTGAATATCAATAGAGTTTATGAATCTATTTAGTTTGTTACTATTGGAATTCTATCGAACTAGAATTCTTGTTTCTGTTGATGATTAGGTTTGATTAGGTTAGATTGGGGTTTATTAACCTACTGTTAGTTAGCGTGGGTTTAGTTTAGCATGAGTTGAATTGAGTGGAACCAATAGGATCCAATTGGTTAGATTAGTTTAACTCTAGATTAGGGTTAAACTAACCTTTAATTTGGCTAGGGTTTCTTTGATAGGAATTATATATATAATGGCATTTAGAAATGTTGTTATTCTATTTGCAGGACCTTGAGTGATCATGGATTTTCATTATATACGAGGATATATTTTCTGGGGGTTCTTATAGTCGACATGTGGTTCATCAGGTGGGTAATTTCTGTATTTGGTCAATACAGAGCTATCTTATTTCCAATGCATGTTCCTTTTTCTATTGTTGTTGGTTAGTACATTGATCACATTCCTGTTCCTTATTGATTGGATACCTTTATTATATTCCTATTTATATCGTGCTTGTCCTTAATTCAGTTGATCTTATGATTATCCATTCGGTTGTATAAACATCTACTTATCTATGTAATTTACTGTTCTTATCCTTGGTTGATATATGTGATCAATAGAGATCTATTATCTATGCATGTTGTTTAACATAGCAGATGTTGATTATCATTGCTTGATCATCACATCATGGTGCATGATGACGATTGTAAGCCACAATGTTGTGGGTCCATCGTTATGGATAGTTGGCCTGTAATGGCATGTTTATATTAGGTGGTTATGACTCCCCTTTTTCCATCACGGTGATGGTGGTTGTATGGCCTGTACGCAGCCAAGTCGATGTGCTGACCTTGACATCGGTGAGGGGTTAAGATTTTACTGCATTTTATGGATTAAATTTGGATCTCTACATGAAAATAAAATGCTAAATGACATGATTTGATTGCAATTGTGATTTATTGAATATTTGGATGATTAATCCTAATTTCTGTGATTTAACAGTTAATTTTGTATTAATTGAGCTTGATTGTTTGTAGGGTCCAAATTGAACCATGATCGAGCCAAATTGAGCCGAGTCAAGTTAAAATTGGTTGATTCGATGGATTTAAAACTTCATGATCAAGATTTGGGTTCGATTGAATTTTAAATCGGGCTAATTGGAGCTTAATTGGATGCAATCAAGCTGAACCAGAGCTAACACAGGCTGAACCAACTCAATCTGACCCGGCTGTGAACAGTAGAATTCAAATTCCAATTATAAAGAGAAGTGTACAATAACGAGGGATCGCAATTTTTGGACACTATTCATCTTCGTCCCGCTTTGGTTTTTTCTTATTTTCGTCGTTTTTCATCGCCAGAACTTCGGATTTCTCTCTTCCAAGTAAATTTCCAGACTCCAAAAGATAATTACAACCTAGTAAATTTCCAGACTCCAGAAGATAATTACAACCTAAGTTCGGCATCAATCGCGGTAGGGATTGCTGGTGAGGGTTTCGCCATCGCTTGGTTGCGCCGTGTAAATTTTAGCTGAGTTCGTCGGATCCAGATAGATCGGAGCAATCAAATCATTCATAGGGGTTCTTTGAAGGATTTTGAGGGTTCCTGAGCTTTAAATTTAACGCGATCAGAAGGATTTCAACTGGAATTTTTAGAATCTGATTGTCTCTGTTTGGTGTTTTCTTGAGGGATTCTCTGATGCGCGTTGATTGGGTTTGATTCAGACAAGTTTAAGCTGAGAATTGTAGTTGATCTTTTGGGATTTCTGATTCTTGTCAGGGCTTGTGTGATGGCAAGTTGGAGATGGATTTGGAAGGGAAGAACCGAGACATTTCTGTTTTCCTTGTTTCTGTTCATTTTGTTTCTGTCAAATTTTATTTCTGTCAATTGAATATTTGATACCCTTGATCTTGAATTCAATTTGTTAGGTTAATTTCTCATGCTTGTGTAGTTATCTTGTTTTGATTGGTTTGCTAATTCATCTTCCTGATTTCAAGCTTTTGTTTCAGAATGGAGTATTGTTCCGTATCAGTCTTTTCAATTTTGTATCAGATTAAATCAGAGTGTCTAGCTTAGGCATTAAGGTTGTTGTTAGTTAAATACATTTTGTTAGTTAGATTGAAATTGTTGTCCGGTATGTGAGTTTGGTTTCTCTAAGAATCAATTACTTGCTTAGCCTAGTTTTCATTACTGTGTTTCATGAATTGCTTACATTTTTGATGGTATCATTGCCCTTGTTTAACTTTTGAGCTTGCATTCAGATCCATAGCTATTAGTTGTGAGTTTTGAGTCCTTACAAGCTGAGGAAATCGAATTTACTTTTCATAACTAGGGATGACAAGTTTCGGTGATTAATGCATAGGTGATACTTTGAATTGTTTTGCAACTTTAGCTTAATTGATACTTTGATTCAATAATCTTAGTTCTAGGTTAGCAAACTTGTATTCTATTTCATTTAATGAATTTTCATTTACATTTTGTTGAAAACATCAAAACCCCATTTCATATAAAAACCCAAAAATAACGACATCCTATCTTGATTCATACAATTCTTTACTAGTCCTTGAAAAATATGACTCGTGGCCCCTATACTTCATTTGTTTGTGAGCTAAGGGTTTTCGATCATAAATTCTAATTTGAGGCTCATTTGTGACACTAGTTGTGGGCCCTATCAGTGGTACTCGAAGAGTATGAGAGCGATACTCAGGGACAAGTATTAGAGGGCAGACATTGACTATAGGATATACGTAGCTATAGATGGCTACCTACTGTTGGGTCACCGGGCTATTTTATTGTAGGACTGGCTATATAACCATTTGGATGTCGGACACCCTCAGTCTTATATAGACACATGAGTACTGGAGCGAGTGTTGGCAGTTGCATCATTCATATGCTTGCATTGTGTGTGTGATATATATGTATTGGACCGTATGTATACTGCATTTTGATGTGAATGTATACTTGGTTGATTCTTGATTGATACATCAGTATGACATTGTCATTCATATGGATTGATGCATTTATGAGATCCATTTTAGATTATATGCTACTAGTAGAGTTATTATTGATTACTGGTTGATTACTGATACTCATTTGTATATCTTTGCTCTAAATTGTATATCTTTGATCATGCACTGTCTATTCTAATTATCCACTGATTATTTTGTACTCATCATTCAGACCCTAGGGATTTTCTATCTCCCCAAGTATTAGGTAGGAGATTACAGCTGATGCCGAGGAGATTTTGCTAGTCATGCCGTCTCACAGCAAGACATTTTCTATTTTGTCTTCTTGAGGATATGAGATTTATATGTGGTTTGTTTTACTTCCTGTTTTTGGAGTTTCGAGTTTATGATTTCGTATCAGTATTTTGGATTATAGTATCTTCAGTATGCTTCTTTATGGTTATTCTTATCAGTGGTTGTGGAGTTGTATTCATTACTCTGGATTTTGGTATGGTTATGTTTCCGCTGGCATAAATTCTATTTTTCGTAGAATTATCGAGTTTATCGTTGGTTGTTGTGTAGAGTTTAGATTTATATTGTTATGCTTGTGTGAGTGGCCGTGTGGGTCACATTTTTTATTGTTTAGTAGTTCATAAATTCTTGTATTGTATTATAGATAGATCGTGTGGGTCTTTATGTAAAGTGTATTCAGGGAAATTGTCATTGTTACAAGGGAGACGTTGTCAAAATTTTTCGGATGGTCATCTCCCTGGACGTGACATGCTTGGACTTTCCCTTGCCTAACCTCCAGTTAGGACTTCCTTGCCTAGCTTCACTCACCAGGACTTCCTACCCAGCCTCCAACTAAGATTTCCTGCAACTTCACTCACAGTCTTCCTTTCCCTGTCCACCAAATCAGATCTTCCTTATCCAATCCTCTAAATCACGACTTCCTTTACCTTGCCACAACTAGGACTTTTCTTGCCAAACCTTAACTAGGACTTCTCCTTGCCTGGTCTAACTGACTAGGACTTCTTATCCATCCCAACTGACTAGGACTTTTTGCCAGTTTTCTAGTCAAACTGACTTGACTAGACTTCACTTACATTCAAATATTTAGTCTTATTTGGATCAACTCTTGGTCAAACTAACCAAACCTAGGTGTATTGTCAAACATTGAAATTCTCAGAATAGACTAGTGCTCCTTGCATCAACACTGATAATTATTTAATTTAGAATTAAATAATCAATATAATTTTAAAAATAAGATAAAGTAAAAAAGCTAACAAGATAAATCCTAAAATTAATAATCTAACTACTAAAAATTTAAAATTAAATCCTAAAAATTCATACAATAAATTTTTAAATTTTAAATATACTAATTCAAATTTAAAATAATAAAATTATTTTTCATCAAGTTTTATTTAATTATGAGACATAACTTAATTTAAATCACAAATTAAATCCACAACCTTTAAAAAATTCATCAAAAATAAATTAATAATTTAAACAAATATAATTTAAATCCATAAATCTAATTATAAAAAATACTTATAATTATGAAAATAATTAAAATATTATTTAATAAAATAAACTTAATAAAATTTAAAATATGTCAAAGTGGAGTGACACATTCACGGGTCATGTACCAAATCAAGAATTTGATATATTATTAGAAAATAAAAAATTATTTGACTTGATTAACTCATACATACTTGTCATGTACATACATATGTTTATTTAATTATATACATATAAATATCATATCATTTATGTTTAATTCATACTTAACTTAGAATGTTTAGTTAAGGATACATAATTACTTGACACTTATCCAACATAGTAGTAGGGTGCGACGAGATGATAGTACGTAAGGGAAGCTTGGTCTAGGTAGTCAAGTGGGGTAAAGAGTACCTTGCTTGGTCTGCTTAGCTAAGTGGACATAACTAAAACTATCTCGCCACATCCTAGACTAGTTAGACAAGGGGTTTTCAACAAGTTAAGTTCATAATTTCTTTAAAAGGCTTTGTCTAAGAAAGCGGTCATTTTTTCTATAACTAAGAAGGTCCCTGTCTCGCCATGACCTAGAAGTCGATTTTTGAAATGTGCACTTGTCTAACTGATGGTTAACTTGAATCTAACATAAGGTCAAATACTCATTAGAACTTAAATTAGATCAATACAGATAAAACTGCCAAAATATCTCATAAAACTCATAAGACATCTCTTGTATGTCATGTATTGAGATACTTAGAATGGTTGAGATGATAAGTACAATGAAATTACTAAGTTTTAAAAATATTTTTTAAAAACTATATAAAATTATTTTTCTAAAACTATTTTTGAAAACTTGATAATTATTTAAAATTCATGCCTGTTGTGTGAACTTATACTACAATTTCAAAAAATCTATATATTTGAAAATTGATTGACCAATACTTAGACACAAAATCTTTAGGTCAACATTATATCGAGAACTCTAAGACATATATGTAAAAATTTCTTGTGGTTAACAAGGATATCCTAAGGGAGTGTCTAGTTAAGGGGAAGGTACTTCTTAAAATATCTTACTTTTAAAAGACCTCTTAAAATTCAATTTCAAATATTCTTTTGAAACATTACTTTTTTTTTTTGAAAACTCATGATTTAAAAATTGTTTTATAAATTATTCTTTTGACTTGGAACAGACCCTAAGATACATATAGAGATTGCCTTGTTGTTAACAAGGAGCCCTGAGAAAGTGTCAGATTTAGAGAGAAGTCTATTAGTGCAAGGAGCATCAGTTTGTCTCTAGAGTTTCGATATTTGATAATACACCTAGGTCTAGTCTGTTTGACTAAGGGTTGATCCAAACATGATCTAATGTTTGGATGTGAATGAAGTTTAATTAGGTCAGTTTGACTAGATGACTAGCAAAGAAGTCCTAGTTGAGGCTAGGCAAAGGAGAAGTCCTAGTTGGAGTATAGGTAGGGAAAGTCCTAATTGGAGGGTAGGCAGGGAAAGTCTAGTTGGAGGCTAGGCAGAGAAAGTCCTGGTTGGATGTTGGGCAAGGAAGACCTAGTGAGTGAAATTAGACAGGAAGTCTTGGTGAGTTAAGTTGGGCAAGGAATTCCTAACTGGAGGTTAGGCAAAGGAAAGTCCAAACAGGGGTGACCAGATGTTTGGTAGGTGAGAAGTCTACTTATGGAAGTGATTAGTCCTAACTGGAGGTTAGGCAATAGAAAGTCCAAATAGGTCAAGGGTGACTAGATATTTAATAGGTGGGAAGGCTACCTATGGAAGTGACTAGTCCTAATTGAAAGTTAGGCACAGATAATCCTAGTTGGTTAGACCTATAAGGTAAGACTTAAGTAAGCCTAATAGGCAAGACAGACTATAATTCAGCTTAGGTTGCTTATTTGTTTGTATTCTAATCTTGAAGGAAGCAAGACTGAGGAAACATAAGAAGAGCAAATAGAAATAGCTAAAACCAAGTCTGAAAATCAACTCAGGTCGAATTTGATTGACTAGTTCCAGGTGCCTCTATTGGATCCAGCGCCTAGAACAATCCAAGTGACCCAATAAGGTCTAGGCGCCTAGAATAGGGTAGATCCAGGCACCTAGATTTGATCCAGGTGCCCGGATGGTCTAAACACTCCTATGTGTCCCAAGTGTCTGGATCAGGTGGAATTGGCCCCAATAAAGACCGACGGAATCAGATCGGATCAGTTAGGGGTGGCCTGAAAAGGGATCCAGGCACCTAAAAAGGTCTTTATATGGCCTATATGACCAGCACCAAGAGACAACCCTAATTCCCATCAATTTTCATACTACGGTGCTACTAAACACGAATGGAGCCGAGCTTGTGCAACCGAGGAAGCTCTAGGAAGGGTGCGTAGTACTTAGGACTTCTGGATATGTCATGTCCCGAGAGGCATCTGTCCGGAAAAAGTTCGGCATCATCTCCCCTGTAACAATACATTTCAACATAGGGCCCACATGGCCTCAACCACATACTACAAGTATCTAAACTACCAAACTATAAGAATAAGGGCCCACACGTCCACTTACTAGTACAACACATACATGTAAAAATACCACAACATCAAACCAACGTGGTACAACCACAGTAACAACCGACCACCAACTCCACCAGACTACGAAAATAGAAACTGCGCGAGTGAAAATCAAGACAACGATAAAATCCATGTACACGCACAGAAATCCAAACCACAGATCGAAACACAATCCAGAACCCACACGTCCAAATACAAATCAAAAACCATACACATAGAAAATCAATGACTTCTACAAACACACGAAAGAAACAACTCCTGCTGTGAGATGGGGGCATTCCGGCAGAATTCCAAGCTTCATAATATTCTTATCTGCTACCTGAGGAGACAAAAAAATCCAGGGTCTGGGTGATGAGTATAAAATACTTAGTGGGTACTAGATTAAAAGTGCACAACATATATATCAGCATGGATATCAAAGGTATGCAGTCTCAACAAATGATACATAATGAAAAAGGTCAATATACAACGAACAACTAATAAGTAACAAGAATTATGCAAATGCAAACAATGCATGTAATGCCACACCATGCAACAACCATATATTAAACAAGTATAACAAATAAGTGCAACAACCATAAATGCAGTAACATCTAGCAACAACTACATGCACACATACAACACACAACAATATGCATGGTCACTGTCGGCTCACCACCCCTAGATACCCACACAATGAACTGAGACCCACGACAAGACAATTACACATACTCCAACAATAGACCAATACTACATGTGAGTGGGAAGCGGAGAAATATCTCAGGAGAGCTATCTAGCTGCTTGGTCACTGCCTGCACTCAAGATCCTCAGACACTCACACAATAAACTGGGGCGCACGACAGGAGCCACCTGCTCCAACAACAGACCGACTACACGCGAGGGGGAGGGACAATATCCCAGGAGAGCTATCTAGCTCGTCATGGTCGCATTCACATAGTGTTATAATACTCTCACTGTACCACTATCAACAATGGTCTAGTGAGAGCCAACAACAACAACATGTTATGATTCATGCTCAATTCAATAGATAATTACAACATTTACCAACATATATTCAACATTAATCATGATAAGTCATCACAGATTAATATCAATTAATGATACTATATTGAGGATAAACATATCATATCAAGGTCAATAGTAAGTGTCAAGCAACGAATCAAGCAACAAATATCATAAGGACAGTAACAGGATAATTAATAATTAATAATAAATCATGCACTACGAAAAGACCTATGTTGACTAAGCACAAGAGTACCCACCTGATTGACGACTCATCACAATAAGAACCCCCTAAATACAACCGGATCCACAAATCAAGGTCTTACAATTTATAAAAATGCAACACCCTCTAAATACAATATTACATTAAAATTTTAAAATAAGGTAAACCCCAACCGAATTTAGACTAACTCGACCAAGTCCAACTAACCTAACCACATTTAATTAGATCCATAACAATTGTTATATCCGAATCCAACTATCCTAATTAGCACAGCTCAACCATTAAATTAACTTGACCTAATCACTCAACCGGATCAAGAGTTAACCCTAACCCAAATCAACTCATCATTTTCAATTAATCTAATTAAATTGATAAACTAAATATTAAACTAATTAGTACTTTAACTGATTTATTAATTATCTAATTAGTCTTCTTAATCTAATTATTTATGGTAACAATAAAACCTAATCTAAATCATGCCAATTTAATGCCAAAATCAACAGCAACCTAATCCAACTAAATTTCATAATTCGACACATACGAATTTCACATCTCAATCGAATTTAACCTAACCAAACCATAACACTTGAATCAATCACATGGTAACCCAATGGAACAGAACCTCATAGATCCAAATTGTTAACAAACCATCTCGTAAACTAATCCATAACCATCATAGACAAACCCTAGCAGAATAATAAATCCTATTAAACAGATCAATCAAATACTAACTCTATTTAATGAATTATTTATCGATAACAAACT
>JBBMKF010451880.1:0-12317 GCA_037834155.1 Curcuma caesia | reverse complement strand
GTATGATGGCAGCCGGCTACGTTTGGATCGCTACAGACGGAATAACGAATGCAATCGACCTCCTCGGCGTCGACAACACCGAGGCTATGCAGGGCATCATCGGCGTGCGAACTTACATAAGAAGTTCCAAGAACATCTCCGACTTCACGGCCAGATTCAAGCGCCGCTTTCGAATCGACCACCCCGCCGACGAACCGACAGATCCCACGTTCTACCAACTATGGGCCTACGACGCCGCATGGGCGGTCGCCATGGCCGTCGAGAAAATAGAGCTCATTAACTCAGCTTTCCAGAGGCCGGAATCCAGCGGCACCTCGTACTCCACCGACTTGGACCTGCTTGGAGTGAGCCCTTCAGGACTCGCACTGCGCGATGCCATTTCGGCTGCTCAATTCCACGGGTTGGCCGGAGAATTTCGGCTCCTCAACGGCGAACTCATCTCGCCCACCTTCGAGTTCGTCAACGTCAACGGCGGCACCGCAGGGCCGATCGGGTACTGGACTCCGACGAACGGCCTCTCTAAGCAGCTCGCTTCAACAAACAGCGCCCCAGCCGGGCTGATGCCCGTCCTCTGGCCCGGCTACACTGGCACGGTGCCAAGAGGCTGGGAGATGCCAACCAAGGGGAAGAAACTCCGTATCGCCGTGCCAGTGAAGCAAGGCTTCGACCAGTTTGTGAAGGTGGAGACCGATCCGACGACCAACCGAAGCCGCGTGACCGGCTATTGCATCGACGTCTTCGAGGCCGTCGTCCGCGAGCTGCCATACGCCGTCAGGTTCGAGTACATACCTTTCGAGAACTCCTCTCAGTCTTATGATCTCCTGGTCGACCAGGTCTTCCTCAGGAACTTCGACGCGGTGGTGGGAGACACGACGATCCTCGCCAGCCGATCGGAGCACGTCGAGTTCACTATGCCATACACGGAGTCCGGCGTGTCGATGATCGTGCCGATGCGGGGCTCGAACAACAAGAACATATGGATCTTCCTATTGCCACTGACCAAGGAGTTGTGGCTCGGGAGCCTCTGCTTCTTCATCTTCACCGGCTTCGTGGTGTGGGCAATCGAGCACCGGGGAAACGCGGAGTTCTCCGGAGATCTGCCCAACCAGTTGGGCACCACCTTCTACTTCGCCTTCTCCACCCTCGTCTTCTCACACAGTAGGCTCAATTTCCACCACAATCACGCTCACGAACCACGTTAACTCGTCTCTGTTTTCTGCTTTCTCAGAGGAGAACCTGACCAGCAACCTGACGAGGCTCGCGGTGGTCATCTGGTTCTTCGTCGTGCTCATCCTGACGTCGAGCTACACCGCGAGCTTGACGTCGATGCTCACCGTGCAGCAGCTGCAGCCGACGGTGGCAGGGATGAGCCAGCTGAACAAGACGCAGGTCAAAATCGGATACCAAGACGGGTCTTTCGTCCGAGCAATGCTGCAGCAGATGTTCCCTGTCATCAACCTCAAGAACTACAGCACGCCTGATCAGTACGCCGAGGCATTGCGGAACGGCAGCGCTAACGGCGGCGTCGACGCAATCTTCGACGAGATACCGTACCTCAAGCTCTTCCTCTCCGAGCACTGCACCGACTTCACCATGGTCGGCCCGACCTACAAAACCGACGGCTTTGGCTTCGTAAGCTTCCGTACCCAAAACACAGAAATAGCAGTTATTTCATCGGGATCGTTCATGGCTGTTTACCTTTCGTCCCGTAGGTCTTTCCTTTGGGATCCCCCCTCGTGCCGGACATATCAAGAGCAATTCTGTCCGTAACAGAGGGGGAGAAGATGGGACAGATTGAGAAGGCATGGTTTGGCGATCCATCCAACTGCCCGAGCCAGAGCAACAACTTGAACTCCTCGAGCCTTACCTTTCAGAGCTTCGGCGGTCTCTTCCTCATCACCGGCGCCGTCTCAGCGCTCGCATTGCTGCTGTTCCTGACCAAATTCATCTACCAGGAATGGGATGAGCTAAGAGCTGCGACTCGCAGACACAGCTCCATGTGGAAGAAGATGGTTGCAGTGGCGAAGCTCTACTACAATGTAGACCAGCAGCCATCGGCTTCGAAGAGGGAAGACGATGGCGGCGTAGAGTTGCCTTATCCGATGGGTCCGCAGAGCCCCTTGAGCACCCCATCAGACCCTTCACTTGGAGATAGGAGTTCAGATGATACAGCCTCAGAAGACATGGCTGGAAGTGAGACCTTGCGAGCAAGATGAAGGTGAAGTCTGCATACCTCATACTGATTCTTTCGATAGGAGAATTAAATCGTAAATAGGCAAACGACCAACAGAGTTCCTACTAGTAGAAATTTCTTCATGCAGTGAAAGCATCGCAATGTATAGCATGTTCATTAGAAAATAGCATACAACTCTTATTATCAAAAGAGTGGACAATTGAAGCACTCAACTAGAGAAGTAAATTTGCAGCAAAGGAAATGGTTGGAATGTAACAACATTTCAAACGGAGAATGATCGATCGACTATATAAAAAATGTACCCAAATTTTCCTCAGTAACTGTTTGCTAACTTTGACAGGGATGAGTATGTCCCGAGGATGGCGCACACAGTGCCCATTGCAACAGTTGTGATGCTCAGTACAACCTGCAAGATGTAGAGAAGGGAGGTCAACAGGAAAGGTAATAATAATTCATAGTGAAGCTGACAGAACTGCTGTCTGAGAAGAAAAACAGATTCCTCATGAACTGCCCCAAACTCGATACCTAAACCAACTTAACTAAAACTTAGTTTGGAGCATATTTTTTTGAACTATCGACTTTAGTTGACTGCTTCACTAGTGATCTGGAAAACAATGAAAACAACGAGAACGATGGAAGTAAGCTCATGATACCTGTATGCGTGTTGCTTTGTTCCTAGATATCTTCAAGAAACACAGGGCTGGCAATATGATGGCCTGGGAAGGTACATACAAACAGCGAGTTATGATAAATAAAGCATGATTCTCATGGGGGAAAAATGAGAAAGAGAATGGTGGAAAACTAGAATAAATATCAGGAAAGTTTAAAGTGAGCATGAAAGAGAATATCGACAAAATTATGTTAACAGTAAAAAAAGCACAATGAGTTCAAACCAAAGAATTACTTGAAACACTTTAATATCTGACTGCACATTGTTTCATAACAAGAAAAGAACGTGAAAATGAAGTTTGCAAAGTGGAACAATCTCTCGTGAAAGTTCATACTCTTTATTGTTGTCTCATTTATGCTCCCATTCTATTTAGAGTTATTCCATAACAGTATTTTCGCTAATATCATAGGTCATCCATGGCAAATTTCGCAACAGAAATTAAATTAGAGTAGTGATCTTATTTTCATACATATTTCCAAATATTTTGATGTAACGCTGAAAAACAAACTCCAATTGGAATAAAGAACTACGTTCTTATATGAGAAAAGATATATATTCAGTTTCAGTTTTAAACAATATGGAAAAATGATTAAAAAAAAATAAACTCCAATTGAAGCCTGATCAAGATTGAACAGAAAATACAAAAGTAGAAAAAACTATACCACTAAGATGCTGAGAAGTGAACCTATTAATGCCATCACTAGACCTGCAACCATGACATGAAAGGTTAGAATGATATGGTCCAGGAAATTAATATAATTCATTTTTTTTATCCGAATAAAATAGGTATGCAGAGATGGATAAAAGGAGATACTTAGATGATCAGCAAACAGAAATCATAACTAAAATTATGTCATCGATGTGTTTGTTTACAGAAGAATGAAAGACTCCATGCTACTGGCTTAACTCTTTACTTTGCCTCAAGAACCCCATTTTTGCTCCATTTGCTTCCTCAGTGTGAAGATTAGTTGAGGGGATAGGATCAGTTTTTGGTCATACAATTTGAGTTGATTTTACCTCCTACAGATTTCTTCCCTAATGTTTATAGTTGCAAACTACAAATATGCCATGGCTAGCCAATTCTACCTGCATAACATCATGGTCATATACCCATATGCCAATTGGAGCCTCTTACCTTATTAGCCTCCTACAAATGTACCATACCCACTTACTGAACAACTAGAACAACATCTTCTCAGTTCTCTCTTGAGAAAAGATGTTCAGTGCAATCTGCCTACGAAATTCTCTCATGAGATGGATGGAATAAATGTTCCCTGATACTGATATTTACTGCCATATGTTGCTCCTGTAAGGTAGAGTTCCTCAGTTGGATTTGTAATAACAAACTCCATTGGTCAATGATACCTACCTAAACTACAAACCCTTGTCATATTAGGAAATTCATACTTAACTACTTGTTATCATGCCTACAAAATGTGTCGATTGAGCTCCACACTGCACCAAGTTTTCATTTAGATATTTCGTCTCCTGCTATGCTACTAGAATAAAATGTTCAAAAGTCAATTGAGTTATAGAAAATTATCAACATATTAGTTTTACCAATTAAAAAATTAGTTGCATTATTAGCACTGTGAATAAGCACTCAATCTATGCAATGAACATGTACTCCAGAATTCCAGATTATATAAGTTAAATAGTGTTATAACATTGTGATCATTCCTCTTATCTAAGGATAATGTTTCACTGATTATATTTAGCTCTTAATATATTTCACTTTTTTTTAAAGAACTAGTGGTCTAGATTTTCGAATCAGGAAATACCATATGAGGACCTTGGCTCCTGGGAGTTCCTGGCATCTTAAAATAACATTGCTTCAATCCATACTTCCACTGATGAATTCAAGCACAATTAGCCTAAGGACCTTTCTGAGACCAACAAATCACGCTGGAATATCCAACAATGTAAGTGAAGTAGAGGGGAGCAAAGAAAGTTTGACTAACGTAGGACAAATGGACCAACTCAAAAACTTTTGTCTTAACCTAATTTGACCGGACTTTTACCATGCCAGCATCTAGGACTGGAAGGTTGGAGAAAATTATACATTGAACTGAATTAAATTGGTTTGACATAATAGTGAAAACTCCACATAAAGCAGAGAAGTCAAAGACATTCTGTGATAACACTGTTGTTTGTGTTTGGGTATGTAAGGAAGTCCTAAAGAGAAGCACCTTTTATCCTGTAAATGAAAGAAATGGACCATGTATAAACAACCAGAGGATGCGCTTAATTGGTTTCTAGCTGAGTTAGACCAGTGCAGTGTCTGTTTAATCTGGTCCCTAACTAAAGGAATGGAGACTGAATGCCAACTAGTAATAAGCAATGTACATACATATGAACCATAAATGTTTCAATGATGTCTAAAGCACGTACCAAAAAATGGCAGAAGAAAAGCTACAAGCACTGTAGACATAACAAGTGTTGTTCTTAACATCATCGAGCACCAAAGTTTATCAGCAGTTGCTTGTGGAAGCAGCTCCTCCAAACACCTAGCTATGGGATTTAGCAATAATGCATACCTGTTTCTAGCTAAGGATACAACAATGACTGTCAAAGCAAACAGTACAGACTAAAAAATCCCTGATAGAGTACTAACTATTATAAGTTCTCGAAGGATATTTGGTGAATGGATTGATGACCTGATAACAGTCATACAATTTCAATACCGGTGAATGGTGAGAGAAAAAATTTAAATAATACAAGAATCCAAGGTTTAAATATGAGAATTACCGTTGTCCATATCGCAATTGTCGAGGCAAATGAATTCTTTGGTAAGTTCAATGTTATTTGGGACAATGTGCCTTCGCCAAACATGAGATATCCAATGGCGGCAAGCAAGCCATAAATCAATGTAACCAAAGTAAAACTGTTTTGAGTTGGTGGAGGAAATACTCTTTTCAGGAAACGACATGAAGAATACTTCAAAATAACTGAATTAAAAACAAAGAGAAGTCATACCTTATTAACAATGCTCTGGTGAATTTTGTTCGATCTGACATTGACTGGTAAATATTTGGAAACACCGAGTGCCCGGAATAACAAAAACCATGCACACCAATAGCAAATGGAAGGCCACCCCAAATCACAGCTTTACCAGAATGATGGAAACCAATTCCTTTAGTAAAACCCACGGTAATAACAGAGACAAAGATCAACAAGGTGGCCACCACTCCACCAGCTGTAAAAAGACCCAAGAAATCATGATATAGTTCTTCCAGAAAAGTCTCAATATGCAAGAAGAAAATCAAAGCCACACCTGAAAGATAAGAGATTACTCTAAGGTCTCGTAAACAGACAGTCGGTAGAACAATTAGAGCAGTAAGTATCCCAAACAAATGGATAGAATCAACATGGATCCCAGCCCAATCCAAAGTAGTCCCAGGAAAGATATTTGTAAGGTTATCACCTTCTAAAATAATAAATTCTACACAGTATGCCTGTATCATCAAAAGAAAAACATGTAAATGTTCTAAAAAGAACAATGAAACCGTGCAGCAGAACAGCAAATTCTCAACTCTCCTGTGATTAAGTGAAACTTACATATAGTTCTGCATATAAAACAACCTGCATCATCGATATATCAGCATTAGGTCATCCTGATTATGTTAAACCATAATATTTTCACTTTATTTAGACACCATTATTTTATTTTTGCTATAACATAACTTGAATGCTAAAAACTCACAGATACAAAAAGGCGTCCAAATCTTCCAAAGGCAGCTTCACCAATATCTGGATAGCTAACTATGCCATCTTTGCTCTCAAAACAATGCTTCATAAGAATGCCAGTGTAGCAACAAACTACAGAAAAAACAACTAGCATTACCAAACTGGCCCATCCTGCCTCTTTCACAGTAAATGGAGTAGAAAGAAGACCAACTCCTGCCAATACATTAACTCCTGAACAAAATCAGAAAAAACAAGACACTTTCAGGATGGCTAATATGAAAGCATATGTCTATATATATTTTGCACAAATCGAAAAAAAATAGAGTAATTTACATCAGTTGAATTAGATCTACTGGAGATCACATATCAAGAGAAAAAGAAGAGAAAGGTTAACAGAAGTATTATTGGTTGAGAAGATGAGTTTACCATTAAAGACTGTTTGAGTTACAGTACATCCATGATGAACATATCCTTCACCAGAATATGAAAAAGATGCTGACTTATTTGATGCCAAATCAAGAGATTTCCTTATGCTTTCATGTGATTCTTGCTTCTCACTTATGCCACTAGACAGAAGAGGCAATTTCAATTCAGAATCTTGTCCGCTTTGACTAAGGGAGCTAGATAGTCTAAGATTACGCAAAGGCCCAAGATAACCGAAGGCTGGTGATGCTGAAATTGTGTATGAATCAACACTTTCCCTGTAAAAAAGACAAAAGATTTCAACTACAAAGAACAAGAGAACCATTAATGTCAAAAAATATCCACTATGCACAAAGGAATATTTCAAACAAATGGCATTAAGAGTATGAGTTCAAGTATGACAAAAAGCTATATCATTGTATTTTGGTAAACCTCAAGCCAATGGCTTTCCCTGAAAAATTTTAGGTGTCGATGACAGAAATATGGTCAACTGCTAAAAACTAGGGGACAGATTAGGCCTCCTGGTTCTAAGATGGATACTGACCAACACAAGCATCTAAGTTGCACTTGTATCATATGGCAACCTAATAGGACAAAAAACAACAAACTATTTTATTTTGAAATTGTTGTTTACTAGTAAAAGTTTAGCCTTTTAAAACTGTCATAAGCCTCTCACATATATGCAGATAGGGCAACTTGATCAATGAAGTTAGGTACATTTTGTGCTGGTGGCATCTGTCATACCATTAACAAAAGGACAATGCATACAGATTAGCTATGAATCAACAAGTTAAGGAGAAAACAAAGCACCAAGTAGTGCACTCTGTTGTGTGCTCACAATGAGTCATGTCCAGTAATTTCTGTTCTCAAAATGTGATATTTGAAACAAACAGAAGCTGTCTGACACAATTATATAGACTATAATTAGTGAAAATGATTCAAGCATCCAGAAAGAGAAAGATGGACAAAAATGTGGACGGAAGTATTGGAAAATTGGAAATTTAGTTTCATAATCAAGTGATCAAATAGAGACATAAACGGGCTATTAAGTGGTGAATGAGAAATTCATTGGTTTAGTTTGGCTTGATCGACCAAGTGCATAAGCTCATGTATGAGCTTGGTCCACATATGCAGACACATGACTGCTAACTCTAATATGCGTGAATATTAGTTTGTGTGGGACCAAAGTCAAGGAATTTTTAAGATGCTGGAAATTGGATGGACCTAAATTAAGCTAGAATATATTAATTTAGGATCAATATTTGGGATGTCATATGATGAGAATAAATTGATTAAATTAAATTTTTAATTAAACCGAATGGGCTTGATTTAAGATTTTCACCGTTGATCAAAATTGTTGAGGGTCAAAAGTTCCTCAATTAGAAAACAAGTGAGACAAACGTCGAACACACGTGAGAGAATGACAATGACAAACGACACTATGAAACAAATCAACACCCCCTTCGTTGAGAAAAGAGAAGAGAGTTTTGTCTTTCCTCCCATTAATAAAAATATTTCATCCACATTGTTTGTTTCGACTACCTTTCCATCACTATATAAAGGTCTTTCCATCATTGTATAAAGGCCCTAGATCTCTCACCAAAATCACTAAGTCTCGAATTGTGATATCCCCTCTTCAGTTATTTTTTTCGTTCCTCTCCAATAGATCTTGAAGAGATCGTTATATCTTTGGGGGACGATTACCGATAAATCATAAGCACACAGAAGCGGCAATATTGCCTCAAAGAAAGAGGTCTTAGCTAACAAAAGTATGTGCCAATTATCCGAGGGGCCTCTTGACGAACAATGACAAATTCATTGATGATAACCATCCCAAATAGGCAAGTCAATCTACCTGAATGAAGGTAAACCAACAAAGTTTAATGATTAAGCATAGAAAACTACTTACCCAAAAGTGTGTTTTGAGTACCCAAAAGAGTGTTCTAACAAAGGTTAACGACTATGCATGGGAGACAACTAACCTAAAGGGTGCCTTGACTACCCGAAAAGGTCGTTAAATAATTAGAGAGTTCTGTGACTACTTGAAGGGGTACACCTACTCTAAGGAGTGTCTTGAACTATCTGGGTATGTTGGTTGAGGTGGTGCCTCGAAAAACTTGAAGAGATGCGATCCACCCACGCTGCTATACTGATGATCCCACCATAGTGAGCCCCCAATGATACAACAAGCTCACCATCTGGAAGGAGAATTGCTACATCGACAACTACAGAAAGCATCTTAATAGATTGTATCAATCGAATCCATTCATCCCCACATTATAGCCTCATGTTTAGGCTTCAGAGGAACCCAAAGATTCTGACGTCCTCTTGGGGGAACAAAAATCATGTTTTTAACTTGCAAAATCGTGTGTCAGTAAACAGGACTTGTTGCTCGAAGCAGTGGGAAAAAATAGATCTTTCATATAATAATTAAATCCAGTCCTCTGGGACCCTTCTCCATCATTTTGAATCGTAAAAGAAAGATCGAAAAGCGTCCGCGTCCTTGCTTACCTTCTTAGCCAGTTACACAGATCAACGGGACAATAGCAACAAAGAAATTAAGTTCACAACTTCGAAGGAAGTACCTTTTTCAAAAAAAAAGAAAAGCAATGATACAAACAAAGCGCGAGAGAGAAAAGCATAAGTCTAATAACGATACCTGTAGCTTCGGGGCCACTGATGAGAAAAGAAGCTACCCGACCGCTCCACGCCCTCCTCCTCTTCTCCATTCTCCGACCCACCCCGCGCATCACTGTCGCCGTCGGTGCTTCCGCCGAAGAGGAAGTCCACGTCATTCTCCTCCCTGTCGATCGCCGTGTTCTCCCTCTCCATCGATGCCCCCCTCCCCGCTCCGTCAAACCCTAGCACTGACTCGGTAATGGCAGGCGAGTAAGCTGCGGAGGATGGACGGAAGCGGGGATGAGTTCTCGGAAATCAGCCACTCCAGCGAAGCGAAGGTGCGTGGAGCGTGGAGGAAAAAGGAGAACTCCGAATTGAACTCTCGAGAAGAAGATGACAAGCGCGATGTTATCCTTCCTATCTTATTCTTATTATTCTCGGCCTTCAAATTATTACTCACCAATATTCAAATTATTTTATTCAGAAATTACTATTTATGCACTGTAAAAATGCATATTCTTTAAATAAACAATCAAATAAATCTTTATGGAAATTATTTACAAATTTCTCTAATAATTCAAACAGCGGATACGACCGTTCATTTACGTCAGAAACACATGGAGACGATGACAGAAACTGAACTCTTTATTAAAATGGGAAAAAAACACGCTGGTCCAAGTAACAAGTGATTGTCTAGTGATCTTGTTTCAGTGATACTGTTGTTTTGCGTGCAGGATTTCTGAAATACTGGAGGTTGATGGATGATAATGACAAATAACTCCAACCCTACCAAAAAAGTAAACGATTGGAGAGTTTTCCGAATGACACGGAGTCAGCCCGGGTTATTTACCCGGGCTGATCTTCGACTTGTGGACTGTTCCGACGAGATAACCCCGGCTGATCTACTTCGTTTTCTAAAAAAAAAAAAATTCTTCTGTAAATTTAAAGTTTTTCACATCGAGCTACCGGGGCTATAAGTAAACGATTGGAGAGTGTTCCGAATGGCGGAGTCAGCCTGGGTGATTTATCCGGGTTGATCTTCGACTGTGGACTGTTCCAACGAGACAACCCGGGCTGATCTACTTCATTTTCTAAAAAAAAAAATTTCTTCCGTAAATTTAAAGCTTTTCACGTCGAATTACCCGGGTAGCATACAACGTGGCTCCGTCCTTGGTTCCGAGGATTGTTTGTAGACGATACCTTAATTTAATCTTTTGAGAAGAAGGTTGTAGGGACGAGAGATAAGTAGTTCGGCGGTTCGAGCTCAGCTCGTAATCAATCCAGATAGATCAGTAGGGTTGGTTCCGTGATTGGGTCCATGTGTTCATGTTCATGTGTTACCTTCCCAAATTTAGAGAGTCATTAATTGGATGATTCCATATGTTTAATGGGTGCATGGGTTTAATGTTGGGTTGGTGCATAGTTTAGAATAGGTTGGCATGAGCTTTTGTATAGTGGTGTTGTAATATTGTAATTGTTACATGATGTGTAGAGACAATTTAGATGACAAGCAAGCATGCATTAATAAGATAGAGAGATAATCCAAGATGCAACTTTTGGCTTCATGGCAATGATTTACAAGAAGTATTCATTTATTATATATATCATATGAGTCATTCCATGGTTTTTATTTCAGCATTCACTAGAATGGATTTTATTGTATTGATTTACTACATAGTTCAAGGAATAAGCTTGTTCCATCATGATGCCTTAATTGTGGATGGGATCGGAATTAGTGGGACTTTCTGTATGATTTTGTATGACTCGTCATCTTGAACTTGCTGCATTACTCTATCTCCATGGTGAATGGGATCCGGACCACTAGGAGCTTCTCGCATGATTTTGTATGACTCGCCGTCTTGAACTTGTTGCATTACTCCGTTTTCATAGTAAATGGGATTCGGACCATCTCCATGGTGAATGGGATTTGGGCCACTAGGAGCTTCTCGCATGATTTTGTATGACTCGCCGTCTTGAACTTGTTGTATTACTCCGTTTCCATAGTAAATAGGATTTGGACTATCTCCATGGTGAATGGGATCCGGACCACTAGGAGCTTCTCGCATGATTTTGTATGACTTGTTATCTTGAACTTGTTGCATTACTTCGTTTCCATAGTAAATGAGATTCGGACTATCTCCATGGTGAATGGGATCCGGGCCACTGGGAGCTTCTCGCATGATTTTGTATGACTCGTCATCCTGAACTTGTTGCATTACTCCGTTTTCATAATAAATGGGATTCGGACTATCTTCATGGTGAATGGGATTTGGGCCACTAGGAGCTTCTCGCATGATTTTGTATAACTCTCCATCTTGAACTTGTTGCATTACTCTATTTCCATAGTCAATGGGATTCGGACTATCTCCATGGTGAATGGGATTCGGGCCACTAGGAGCTTCTCGCATGATTTTGTAAGACTCGCCATCTTGAACTTGTTGCATTACTCCATTTTCATAGTCAATGGGATTCGGACCATCTCCATGGTGAATGGGATCCGGGCCACTGGGAGCTTCTCGCATGATTTTGTACGACTCGTCATCTTGAACTTGTTGCATTACTCCGTTTTCATAGTAAATGGGATTCGGACCATCTCCATGGTGAATGGGATCTGGGCCACTAGGAGCTTCTCGCATGATTTTGTATGACTCTCCATCTTGAACTTGTTGCATTACTCTATTTCCATAGTCAATGGGATTCGGACTATCTCCATGGTGAATGGGA
>JBBMKF010451870.1:0-12320 GCA_037834155.1 Curcuma caesia | reverse complement strand
GCAAGAGAATCTAGGGTTCTTTGCGTGCGGGAAAAAAGGGAAAAGGGGCGGAGATGGATTTTTGACGGATGCTTCCACGATAAATGAATAATAATGAAGGAAAGACATTTGAATTGACATAACAGTAAGACAAGTTATACACGTGATTTCATGACAGAGCCAAAATCAAACAGAAGTTCAAAGGACACTTCCCATTTTCAAAACATTAAGTTATTTCATTCAGAATATTCTATCATAAATATTATATTATATATATATATATATAATAATTTAAAAATATTTGCAATAAAGCATTTTTGTTTTCTTTCATATAAAATTATAAAATGCATTTTTAATATTTTAAAGAAAAAGGCAATTAAGAGAAGTGTTACTTCCACGCTAATCTGATTTCTTCAATTTTTTAAAAAATATTTTTTAAATCATATAGAAAATAATTATTGTAAATTAAATTAATATTGAATCACCTAAACTTCATATTCTTTTCAATACATTTAATATTTCGTAAGATTATATTATATTCATTTAGCTCAGCTTAATCGACTAGATTAATTAATTTAAAAATATTCTATTATCTATATTTTATACAATCGATTGTTAACTTTTATGTTTGTTATAATAGTGAATTAAGTTGATTATTTATCGATTGTTGTTGCTAGTCGAGTGAATAATTATTTATTTTTGTATTTATTAATTAGTGACTATTTATTATTTATATAAGAGTTGAATTTATAAATAAATTATAAATATAGTTTGTATGTCTGAGTTTTAGACTTTATACTGATAAATTTAATAATTTTTCTTTTTGAAAGTTAATTCATAAATTTGTCATAATCCTTATCTGTTATAATATTTAAAATTATTCAAATCTATTACAGTGATTAGATTTAAGTGGGAACATATTTGCCACATTAAACTAGTGTTTACTGACTATCAACAACACCATTGACTATCACTTATTAATGACAACATTATTGATAAAGATTTAATTTTATCATTTCTATCCTAAAAAATATATATCTCACAATAAACCGCCGCGGTTAAAGATAAGAAAAATTATATAAACTATATTTATAAAAATTAATTAGCTTAATTTAAGTCACTAATTAATTAAATAGTTGGCATACTTTGTGCACCCGCCACGATACTAATTAAAACCTGAAATAAATTATATTTGATTAATAATTAAAATAAACTCGTGATCATACTGATTACTGAATGTCACTATATATCATATCATAAATTTCATTGTGCTCTTAAAAGTATCAGAGAAATGAGTCAAGGCCATTTAATAAACATTTGAAATTGACAAATATAAATGTTATATATATATATAGACAAAATTAGATGATAGATCTTCGAATCATTTCAAATCAAAATTAAGATAATCATATAAATTTCTTTAATGTATCTATCATGAATCCACAGCATAAATTTCTTTATGAAAGCTGTGAAATGAATTAATAATATTAAAATTTTCTTTGTAAAATTCCATTTTTAATTATCATGATAAAAAGTCATTTTTTAATAAGATATGCCATGTTAATGACATCACTTGCAAATGCCATTTTCATGCATATTAATAATGTCATATTATTAATTAATAATATCAACTGGCAAAACAGAATATCATCGTCTACCTTCGGATTATAATTGTATACTTAGTCATGCGATAAAACTCACTGTCAGTGTAGCTATCATAAATAAGCCATAGTGAAGCGTGAATGTAAAGTTGCAGAAAGCTATATAGTATTATGTTCATGAAGGCTTGTTGATCTTTCAATACTACTGTAATCGTCTTTCTCAGATAAAGTACTTATTTCCGAGTGAAACCTTTCCGAGAAGAAGCTTCTCAGCGAGTTAAAACTCCCGAGGACCTCAACATTGACAGTGAAGGTTCCTCGCACTGGCCGATGGTCGGAGAGTTTGGACTCGCACCGATCATATCGTTCTTGCGTAATTCCTTCACCAATATGCCAGAGAATTCTATCACACCTATACAACACCAAAGTTAATGTTGTGAAATAACATAATATCATCGATCGGCATATATAGACGACTGACCATGCCGGAGCTCGTCTTTTATCGCCTTTTTGGCCTTGAATGCATCCGTAGTAGTTATCGGAGTTTGGGTAGTATTTATATGTAGGGGAAAATGTTATGCCACCTTCTTGCCAATCTTCAAACGCCCTTCCTTTGGAGACCTCTGCTCTGAGCTGTAAGCATTTGTTTGAAGGTAAAAAGAAAGAAAGAAAGAAAAATTAGACTTCGGTGTCAACAGAGTAGCAACGATTTCAACCAAGAGTGAGTTACCTAATATTTATATACCTCATCTTTCTGAAGCAGCGTGCTCCACTGCTCATCCTCTACCAAGGATCTCGTCATGGCCTCAGGCAAAGAGATTCTATAATTCAAATCACCAAACAAGACCACTCGTCTGCATGCATTCAGTACCACAAGAACCAAATTATTGGTTTCGTTGATTTGCAAGTATATATGAAGGAGCTTGAACAAGATGATCAATTTGCTGCCTAGACTAGGGGATCCTAGTTGTGTTTTTATTTCAAAAAGTAATATAAAATCTATTTTTCTTCGTGTGTTTTTGTTTTCTATTAATTTTCTGAGGGAACTTCACTTCAAATTGCATGATGATGAACGGTTTAAACTTACTCATGATCTAATATCTTTTGTGGCAAATCAAGGGAGGGACCTCGAGGGAAGTTGGTCCTTGAGAGAATCTGCATGGCGTCTGAGTTCCTGTTCATCTTGTCTCCTTCCTTCCCCCCTGAAGCCAGATGACAACACACGAAGCAGAAGCTCGTCTCATGCAAGCAAAACCTCACTGAGATAGCGCCCTGCGTGCGAAAATTGTTAATTGTGTCATGATCTGTCTAAATGAGGAGCTTGAAAGACATGGAATACCTTGTTTCCAAGGCATCCCATGATGCCACATCCAATGCAAGAGACCCCTGGGTGGCGAAGGTAGCACTGCAGCTCACGGCGCACCCACACTGACACCAGAATGCCCACCATCTGCTTACTTATAATGCAGCGAAAATCCCTCACAAATGCGCACTTGGAGCTGCCTTCCTTGACCGGGTGCACCTTTTGCTTCTCCCCTGCCTTCCCTTCTCTTCCTCCTTCAAGCCCAAGGCCACATGAAGACCTGTTCAACGTCCTCCTTATCAGCGAGTTCCACTGCACAAGGATCCTCCTCTTCTCTTTCCCCAGCACATTCTTCGCGCTGAGTGGCACGACTTCTTGAAATCTGCAACCAAATTTTAATCAACTTTTTCAGTTCAGATTGCAATCAGATGAGGAGATATTGACTAAATCAATTCGATAATCACCCCAACACGTAGATATCATAGTAGTTGTTTATGTCCAGCCAATCCTCCAAGTTCACATCCTCTGTAGGCAGAATTCCGCCAACATTCCAAGTGCTAACAAATAGTCTAGAACAAGAAGTACTGCTGGCATTAGAGTTGTCCAAAAAAAAAAAGACAGACATAGAGTTTCTGATCATTTACTTGTATTTCCTAGTGTCCTTTTGAGCACCATGTAGCTTCTTTGGGATCGCCAGTTGGTCGAAATCGATGAACTCGAACGGTGTTTGGGAGCATGGGATGTCTGTAACAAATGAGTTACCACCGACAGGCCGCCTCAGCAGCTTGTTTGCCACCAATCTAGGCCACATAACCTGCTCACGATGGCATATTGAACCTTTATGATTTGTGTTGCAAACAAATTGCAGTGGGGAAGAGTTGAATGCCTACCTCTCCTTGGTTTTCTTTCTCTGGCATGATTTGGTGTTTGCAGAAATGACAGAGGAGAGGAAATAAAGCTTACGGCTGTGACCCAGGAGCAGAAGCTTCAAAGGGATGAACAAGGCAACTTAAATAGATAAACCAGAAAGAAAGTCTTCTGAATTATTGAATACTACGAGAGCATGTGTACACATACATTGCACGCCAATGCATGCAAACTGATGAGAATCATTTCAGAGAGAAATAAGTCTACTGAGGAGAGACAAAGGAGGCACTGGGGACCATGTCCACGGCCTCACCGAAAGATGTTGCTGCTGGCTTCATGTGGAAAGAACTTTGTTTAAGCTGAGATAGTCTTACAGCATAGGGTTGGAGACAACTAGCTCGAATCCTGCAACTTGTTCTTAAATAATCTCTTCAACTTGGGCAAGCTAGCCAACTTGTATCTCTGAAACATGTGATTGGTATACAAGTATAATAATCTTGTTTCTGTATTTCTATTTCAAATTTCAAAGTAAAAAAATACTTAAAATAATAATCGGTGTCTGGCATTTGACTAAACGATGGTGAGGTTGTGGTGATGCCAAGTTGTGAGAAGGCAACCATACTTACGCAGTCAGGAGCATCGGCCAAGAAGAAGAGAACAGAAAGTGGAGATGAAATACATGCATATTTGATGTGTACGTATACTGAATCTTGTGGATTTTAATCAAGAAACAGCATATTCCCCCACAACATTAGATCTTCAAAAGAACAAGACAATAACAGAGTAATTTATCTCGTAGAATAATGGCAATGAATAAGATTATCAAGTACCAAAGTTTGTATGACTAAATTTTGAGTTAGAAGCACTATGCACTTCAATATTAGCAATAATACCAATTTTTTTATGAGGTATGAGAGTATCTATCGGAGGAAAAGGATATTTGAGTATTGGAATGATAACAGGAGAAGATTAATGAAACATGTTGGCCGGTAGAGCACCAATAATTATGTAGAAATAATGTTTGAAGAAATTCAGAATGGTAGATGTCGGTCTGTATAAAACACTATTAGAAAAATGTCCTACGATCTAGCCGATAAAACTTCTGATCTCACACCTGCAATAGACCAAATCAATCAGTTATGGTTGAAAGATTGTTCAATTGCTTTTATGATTCAAACCGAGGGCGCAAGAGATAAAGATAGATTCATTAGTTAAGTGTCTAGTTGCAAGTGATGATGCAGGAGAAAGATCTTCCCTGAATGGTCACCAATTGATTTAATAAAAGAATCCTTAGCTTGCTCTCGTCTTATCTGTATGTCTTAAGTGAAATTTGCAGCTGATGCATCGCGTAAAGAATAATATTAGGGTTGACCTCGAGGCGGTAATATCGTAATGATCATGAACTTCAGCTTGCAGACTATATGACAATTAGATTAAAGGATCTGTATGTGTTCATCAAATTGGAACTTTGTGAGATAGCATCTCTGACTGTTAAACTGAGTTACAGAGCAAATTAGCTACTTGGAACACTAGGAAATTAAACAATAAAATACAGTTGATTTAGCGAGAAAAGGTGAATACAAGCTGATGTAACAGCTGACAAAATCTCCCCAAACAACCGCAAACATCAGGAAATTTAATTGGAGATTTTATCACTCATAGAGATCCTTATATATTACTCCTAGCTGATGCATTGCCATTGAAAACCAACGGTCTTTTCAACATTCATCCAAAGTAACTATGAGGCCTAGAAAATAATACTCCTCTTAAATGATTAAAAAGTACTATTGTAACATACTAAAAAATACCAAGTAATTATATTCAAAACTATGTCAATATTGATTAAAACTAATCTAACTTAATTGTTAGAGTACTTTTATTAAAAATTTTATAATTTTAGTAGTTTTAACTAGAACGGTTAAAAATGAAAATTCAAGCTACTTTGAACAGTTTAATAAAAAAATATTTTTAAAATATGAAACACATTTTTAAATAGAATATTTTTTAAATATAATAAGAACAATGGGCGCTTTTTAATTTTGCCCAACTTATATTCCTCATGGCGGGCCAAATTTATCAAACCCGGCCCATTCCAACCCGTAAAGAAGAGATTGGCGCGCCAGGTTGCCAACAGCCAATAAGATTGAAACAGGACCATCCATGCAATCCCTCTGTAACTGTAAGGCCGTTACTCGTTGCTCCTCTACGCTTCTGTCGTTAACAAATTATTCTTTTCTTCGTTTAAGTTCGTTTTACTAAATTGATTAAAAAAAGAAATTCAAAAAATGTAATTAAATGCGGCATCCGACGAAGATATTTCATCCCGCTACAAAGTTCCGTTATAACAGGACCTGGAAAAATGTTATTTTGTCGGCCTTGAGGAGCGGCACAGCGCGATCTGCATCGGCCCGTTAACCAATCAAACTCATAACGGCACGAGGGATCGGTGGGCAACGTAGTGTGACGGGCGTGATCCGGTCGTAGTAACATCTGTGTCACGCAAAAGAGCAACCCAACAATAGTGGTAGTACAGCCAGGCAGCGTGTCGCCGTCCCCATCGCCCCTGTGGGCCCCATTCTGCTTCCCTACCCCGCTCCATGTGCTCTCAAAACTCTCGCAGCTCTCTCTCTCTCTCTTCTCTCTCTCCGCGTATTCTTCCCCACCATGCTGCTCCTCGAAGCTCCACTCAAACCCTAGAGCTTCCCTGACCATGGAGGATTTCCCGCCGCCCCGCCTCGCGGCGACACTCCTCCATTTTGTGGCTTGCGCCACCGTTTTAATTATCCTCGCCCTAGCGTCCGGCACCACCGGCGCTGAGACCGACCCCGGTGATCTGGCGGCAATGCAGGCTCTCGCCTCCGCTCTGGGCGCCGACCGCGCCCTCTCTTGGTCCCCCTCCTCCGATCCCTGCTCCTCTTGGAGCGGAGTCGTATGCTCCGGCGTCCGTGTCACCGCCATCCAGGTCGGTAATAAGAACCTCGCCGGGTCACTCCCCCCCGACGTACGCAACCTTACTCATCTCGTCCGCCTCGAGCTCCAGCAAAACCGCCTCTCTGGGAAGCTACCTTCGCTAGCGGGGCTATCCTCGTTGCAGTTCCTCCTCCTCCACAGCAACCGGTTCTCCTCCATCCCTGATGACTTCTTCTCCGGGCTTTCTTCTCTCCAGTCCGCTTTCCTTGATGACAACCCCTTCGCCCCTTGGAATCTCCCCGCATCCCTTGGCGATGCCGTTGCTCTTGTGAACTTCTCCGCCAACTCCGCTAATATCACTGGCTCCCTCCCTGACTTCTTCGCTACTTCCTTCCCTGGGCTTGATCACCTTGGTCTTGCCTACAACCTGCTCTCCGGTCCCGTCCCTGCAGCTTTTGTTGGCGCCCCTTTACGTTCGCTCTGGCTCAACAACCAGAAGGGCTCTGTCCGCCTCTCGGGCGGGATCGCCTTCATAGAGAACATGACCGCCCTCGAGGTGCTATGGCTCCAATCTAACGACTTCTCCGGGCCTCTTCCCGACTTTTCTAGGCTCACTAATTTGGCCGTTCTTGAGCTCCGAGATAACCAGTTTTCCGGCACTGTGCCCAGTTCTCTGACTGAGCTCAAGTCGCTGACTAAGGTCACGCTCACCAATAACTTGCTGCAGGGCCCTTTGCCAGTCTTCCCTGCTTCTGTGAATCTGGACCTCAAGCCTGAAAGCGAGAGTTTTTGTCTCACGAAACTAGGGAGGTGCGATGACCGTGTCAATCTCTTGCTTTCTGTCGCCAAAAATTTTGAGTACCCGGTTCGTTTTGCGCACGACTGGAAGGGAAATGACCCTTGCGGGTGGGAGGCGATCACCTGCGACGCCAATGGCGACATTACTGTGATCAATTTCCAAAAGATGGGCCTTAATGGTACAATCTCACCGGATTTTGGTTTGTTCACCTCATTGCAGAAGCTGCTGTTATCAAGTAACAATCTCACCGGGACAATCCCCTCCACGCTCACCAATTTGACGGCGCTTAAGGAATTGGATGTGTCCAATAACTCTCTTTGGGGGAAAATGCCCAGATTTAGTCAGAATGTAGTGGTGAGGACTGATGGAAATGTACATATAGGGCAGGATACTGTTGCTCCTCCAGGGTTGCTACCTGGTACCATTCACAACGGAAGCAATCCAAACCCGAAAGTCTCTGCTGATGGGAATAGCAGCGGCAGTGGGAAGTCATCTTCTGGGCCTGTAGGTGTTATTGCGGGTTCAGTGATTGTCATGGTTGTTGTCGTCAGCCTTATTGCACTGTCAGGCTTTTGCTATTACAGAAGGAAGCAGCAGAATTTTGGTAGAGTTCAGAGTCCAAACACAACAGTGATACACCCGCGATATTCAGGGTCTGATGATTTGGTTAAGATCTCAGTTGTGGATTCAATTGCCAATGGAGGCACAAATGCAAGTGAGTCTTACAGCCGGACAAGTAGTGGTCCTAGTGATGTTCATGTAGTTGATGCAGGAAACATGGTGATCTCAATTCAGGTTCTTAGGAATGTCACCAACAATTTTAGTGAAAAGAACATATTGGGTCGTGGTGGTTTTGGTACAGTCTACAAGGGCGAGCTCCATGATGGTACCAAGATCGCAGTCAAAAGGATGGAAGCTGGCATCCTGGGGACAAAAGGCTTGAATGAGTTTAAATCTGAGATTGCAGTCCTCACCAAAGTTAGGCACCGGAATTTGGTTTCACTTCTTGGTTACTGCTTGGATGGGAATGAAAGGCTCTTGGTCTATGAATACATGCCCCAAGGGACATTGAGTCGACATCTTTTGGACTGGAAGGAAGAAGGACTAAAGCCTTTGGAATGGAAGAAAAGGCTAAGCATTGCACTGGATGTGGCAAGAGGTGTGGAGTATTTGCACAATTTGGCACATCAAAGTTTCATCCACAGGGATCTTAAACCTTCAAACATCCTCATTGGGGATGATATGAAAGCTAAAGTTGCAGATTTTGGTCTTGTACGCCTTGCTCCAGATGGAAAAGGTTGTTCTGTTGAAACAAGGCTAGCTGGTACATTTGGTTATCTTGCTCCAGAATATGCCGGTAATCCTGCCACCCAACTCTGAAATATTATATGATATGAACCTGCATGCTCAGAATTTCCCTTGGTCTACTCTGTAATATACAATCCTGATTAGTACCTCAATTCCCTATCTCTCCTACAATTAGTCATGCAACTAAGATGGTTTATAATCTTTGAATTCGGTCTTTATCCTATATATATTAGTGTTGATGTCAATGGTTACTGCTAACATGCAACTAAAATGCTCATAGCCCTTGAATTATATGTTAATTCTATATTATTGCTATTATTTTCGTTCTAGTGTGCACCTGAATTACTGCACATTAACTAACTTTTCCATTCCTCCATTTTTGAGAAAGCTAGTCAAGGAATTGCATGCTTAGTTAACTAATGCTATATTAGATACTTGTGATTTGGAAAAACTGAATACCGTAATCTTATGTTCAGATAATTTTTACAACTTATTATCTTATCTAGAATTTTTGTATTTTCTTTCCTTATTGCGTGTGTTAAATCAATATTTGTCATCTGGGTTTCTATCCTATGCACACTAGATCTATTATCCTAGTTCATAATGAATTATTTTTGGCTCTGTTTTTGAGTTTAATCTCTATACTCGAATTGGGGGTCAAGTACAATACACCATTCATAAAGTATTGATGATAATTGTTTATTGACTTATTTAGTTTGTATAGCAGGACTTACCGTAGAAATTTTCCTAAAAAAAAGTCAATGACATTCAATGTTACTATGGTAGGATTGGCATCCCATCAATCAACATCTTTTAAAAATAAATCATAAAAAAGAAAAAAGTAGTTCGAAAAAAGAGAATTTTGTGGAATGCATGTGACAGTGGGGGTTATAGCTACAGGCTGTTTTTAAATTATTTTTCTGTGAATCTACTTCTATGGTAGAGAAATAACTATCAGCCTCTAGTTGCACATAACTAAAAGGGGAGATTTTCATTTGTGGTTCTTAATTATGATGCCCAATTTGTTCTGGTCTGGATAAACTTAACAAGGCAGGGGTTACTTACCTGGCTTCCAGGAAGAACTCTATGTTCCAAATACATTGATCTTGATGTTTTGTTGTAATTGGTTCGCCTCAAGTTGTTATACTGATCATCTATATACATTCTTAGTGACGGGTCGAGTGACTACAAAGGCTGATGTTTTTAGCTTTGGAGTGATATTGATGGAGATAATCACTGGTAGGAAGGCTCTTGATGAGACCCAGCCAGAGGAGAGTGTGCACTTGGTCACATGGTTTCGAAGGATGCAACTTAACAAGGACACATTCCGGAAGGCCACTGACCCAACGATCGATCTTGATGAGGAAACCTTTGCGAGCATCAGCACAGTTGCAGAGCTAGCTGGTCATTGCTGTGCTAGAGAACCTCACCAAAGGCCAGACATGGGGCACTCAGTCAATGTCCTTTCATCACTCGCGGAGCTCTGGAAGCCATCCAATCCAGATTCTGAGGACAGTTATGGAATTGACCTTGACATGTCTCTTCCTCAAGCACTAAAAAAATGGCAGGCATTTGACGACAGCAGCCGTTTCGATGGAGCCACATCATCATTTGTGACAAGCTTGGACAACACTCAGACCAGCATACCAACAAGACCACCAGGTTTTGCAGATTCCTTTACCTCAGCTGATGGAAGATAAAATTAATGGAAGAGAACGAGAACTATGCAGTTCTGAGCTCTGTTCATTCTTGTGTATTGTTTGGCTTTGTTCATCATCACGTCTCTGTTTTTCCGTCTTGTGAATGTATTATGAAGGCCATCTGAGCTTGCTTCTCTTAAAACCTTCTCAGACCACTTCCTGCAACTTGCCTGCTTTTAGTTTTATTAGCAACAGCTAGAGTTGTCGACTTGCAAAATTGCTTTTCCCTCACTTATCTACCTTTTTATATGTGTTTGCATGTAGGCAATCATGCAGGTAATTTGCAGGTTTTATTCATCTACTCTCCTTGATAGCTTTAAAAGGGTGACTCGGAGGCTCCTGACGCGGGAATTGCTTGTGGCAATTGGACCAAAAGGTAGTAGAGCACCACTGCAGGCTGGTGATGAGTATTGCTATCTTTATTTCAAGAATCATGTTACACATGTAATGTTCTGCGTCGGTTTCCAATTCTAATTTTTATAATCCACAGTTAGTTTTTAATGCGCCTCATTCGCTCCACTTTGTATGGATAAAAGCTGTCACTTCCGGATTCACTTTGTAGGCCAACGTGAGCACGGCCAAACGTGATGCTGAGTTTATGTTCTAGAATCAAGAAATCAGATGAGGCAAGAGGTCGACCAGAGGTAGTTACAATTAACTAAGTTCCATTACCGTCATTTAGATTTTAATTATGTTAATTTTTTCACATTTAAATATTAATTGCATATACTATCATTTAAAAATATTAATTTTATATTGTAATTAAAAATTTCTAAAAATTAATAAATGATTAAATTCAGAAGCAATTCATACTGTATTATGTTATGTTAGATTCTTTAGGTCTAGCATCAACCATGTGTTACTTTTACTGTCCATGTGATGATGATAGGATGCGTTTCGTCCATTGCGGCGAAACCCCACAAAAAGTGATGAATGGTGTTATCATGTGTTAAATATTTAATTTCTTTGGCCCATCTCAACTTTCTTCCTTTGTTAAATCTATTTAGTTTTTTATTCAAGCATAATGATTTCTACTTGATCAAATAAGGATCTTATTGAGGTAATCAAGTGACCTACCTGAACAATCGGACTAGGCTAGCTCGATTGATTGGTCAGTCAAACCGAACCGATTCTTTGTCGAGTTAAGTCAGCTTCAACTAAAAGCATGTATCAGGAGCAGTCTACCTTCCAAGTCAAGGAAACAACTTTTCTTTGCATGAGTTGTCTTGCTGCTCCAGATTTCTTCCACTATAACTTGTTTGTTTCTACTTTTCACAAGAATTTGGTTGCTTAATTCAAACAAGATATAGAACACTTGTTTGATTTTGCAATTAATTTATTGAAAGGAAAACAACTGGTAGCCTATAACAGCTTCATATGCTCTGAAAAATCTGCTAGTTTCGAACTGTATCGTTAATAAAATACCTATAGGTTCCAACAATGGGTCAGAGCTAGAACCAATGTAGGAAATTTATGAAATATCTGCAATGAAAGAGGAACTAGGCATGGAGCATTCGCAAAAGTAGAGCATAACTATTCATGCAGTAAAAAACCATTTTATGTCTTTTGAAGTTTAATCTTGCACAATCCAGAACATGTTTTTTCTTAGACGTTTGCAGTATAATTAATCAAGTATGCAAACCTCTTCATTATTTTAATATAATATATTGAAATCCTAGATGTAGCTGCGAATGCTCAAATGGTAGGCATGATTCAATTATTCCAAGCTCACCACCGTCTCTAGAACCTAAAAGCTCACATGGTTAGCGCAGGGCAGTTGCTTACATTGAGGCTTTGGGTTCGATCCCTCCCCTGCGCTAGCCATGATGAGAAAAAGGCCAAAATGGCCGTCC
>JBBMKF010451859.1:0-12322 GCA_037834155.1 Curcuma caesia | reverse complement strand
AGGTGTTATTTCCGCTGCATAACCAAAGACTAAGCAAGTAAAGCGAAAAGTGTGGACGGCTATTCACACCCCCCCCCCCTCTCTAGCCGTGTTCAAGAGATCCAACAGCTATAACCTATGTACATATGTAGCTAAATGATATGCATGAATGCAATGAACGCAAACACATGGTGCAAATGAGTACATGATGCAAATGAGTACATGATGCCAACTACTGGTGTGACATGGATCCTAACCCAAGACGTCCCGCATCACCATGACTCTGTCCTGCCGTAGCTCCCGATCAGTGTAAATCCCCATCGTGCGATAGACATGTGTCTGGACTCGTCGGATAAGGGCCTCCTCGTCCAGTCTCCTCCCCTCATGCATGCTGCAGTTACGTGCCCGCCATATGTGATGCACCAATGCAGCTAAGGCAATGTGTCGTGCCCTGGAAGCTGTGGATACCCGCCGATACTGTCGCCTGAAAGTCCTCAGCATACTCCGATAGGTGGTCATCTCTGGCGCCATATGTAGCCACCCCCGTATCCTCCCCCATAGTCGGCCCGTGGTCTCGCATCTGAAGAAAACATGCTCCAGGGTCTCCTCCTCCTGTCTACAGAATGTGCATCGCCGATCCGGTAAGTAATCTTGCGGAGTGCGCACTGCAGTCTCCATCAAGCAAGCATCCACAGTGTAAAGGCATGACTTGGCTGGATAGAGTGATGTCAGACTGTCCTCGATCGTCCACGATTGCCTCGACCTGACACCTCGAAAATAATCATATGCTCGTTGTACACCTCCCTGTCGCTGTTGGAACCAAGATGATAGGAGCTGTGCTGCCGCTGTTGAGCTCCCTGCAGTCTGCATACTACTGTCTCTGATGCAAAGTAGCTTAAGGAATGGGGAATCACCATGACATGTTGTCCACTCCTATAGCCCTACCCGCTATAAATACCTATGATATATTCATTTGATCCATAGAGCATACTGTCTGTCTTGAATATGCCATAGAACCTTGGCTAGTAAGGTAAGATTCCAGGCTCGTAAGTCCCTCAGGTCAAGATTACCCTCTCCCCTCGGCCGACATAGCTTAGAAGACAATTATATCATTTCGAGGGAAGAAGTAGCATTTGAATTTTGACATTTGTGCATTATTAATCAGATTGGCAACATCATTCATTGGAATTGTGCCATCTTTTTCATAAATTTGGTTGCACATTGATCGCCTTTGGGTCGTACTTTGAGGTGTTAATTCAAGTCAATCAGATAAGTTCAGATCGAATTGAAATAAAATATTATTAAAAAATCTCGATCCAAACTCGAATGTAATTCAAAAATCCTAAATCCGAATCAGTATAACATGTATAATCCAAAAAATCTAAATAATTTTTTTTGCTATTTATTCTGATAATTTTTAATTTTTATCTTAATATTTTATTATTTTCATATTAATATTACATAAATTATTTTAAAATTTAAAATAAAATTTAATTTAATCTAAAAAATCTTCTAAATCTTAAATTTAGATTAATCCGACTCAATCCAAATCATCTGAATTTAATCTAATTTAAAATTATCCATCTAAATTCCGATACAAATCTGATTCGAATTCGAAAATTCTGAATCTCAACTTGTTTTTTTTTTTCTTTTTCCGAATTGGATCTGTTCGAGTTGATGGATCAGATCTATTTTTTACACCCCTCGTCGCACTCAACTCCATACCAAGGCGAGTTGATGGACCACAATCGGTCCATCATCGAGCCGCTCCCTGGAACCCTCATCTCATCGTGGGATAAAACTACTCGATAGCTTGAGGGGCGGAGCTTTCAAAACTCCACCACCTCGATCTCATCGACTAGCCACTACCTTCTCATTATAACTCTCTTCTCTCTCTCTCTTCTCTCTCTCTGAACCCTCCTCCGTTCTAGCGGATCCCATCGCCGCACTCTCTTCCGGTGCGTCTTTCGTTTTTTTGCACGATCATACTCCGAATTTGATATAGGAATCCTTTCACATCGTAAATCGTTCGTCTTTTCAGGTTTTGGGTTCACTCATGGACTCCATTGTCTACTGCAAGTCGCCGAGCTTGCCTGCTGTAAGTCACACTACGACTCTCTCCTCTTTTGGCTCGCAAATTCCATTTTTTTAAGGAAAAAAGGTCGGTGTAAAAATTTGACAAATTTGGAGGCTACGATGAGGCACGAATGGAAGAATAGGTTCCTTTATCGGATGAGCCATGCCATCATCCATGGTTTCTTAAAGCTTCGTAATACTCGCTTTTGGTTTTATGGCGAAAGTGCGTTGAATTTGTGCGGCTTTAGGCCGTTGTGCCCATCTGTTGGGCCGTGATTAGAGTGCTGAGCTTTTATCCTTTCGTGAGTAAAGCATACATGTTATTCTAATTTGAAGAATGAAGAGAAGCTTTTCTATTTGAATCATGGTCACGTGCTTTTTAAGAGTATACTTTCTCTTGCATGTACTTTGTAGCTGTGTGTTTTCATTGAATATAAAAATAGATTTGAAGGGATCTCTTTTCATGTTTGTAAAGAAAGCGATTGAAGCATCTCCAGCATTCATAAATGCAAAATATGTAATACATGTAATTGTCAGTTTAGCCTTACCTTAGAGAGTGGGGTTTTGTGTAAAACAAGATCCTCAATGAGATGGAAGTTTAAATTGCAGGTAAGAATCATGACGAACTTAATTAACAATGCATCCAGATTGTTTGATGTTGATTCCACTATTAAGTATATGCTGCCTATTGTTCAAGCTTTGATATATTTTTTCCTTGTTTTGTGTTTGAGTAGAAGCTGAAACCTTGGCTAGCATTTCAACGAGCCCAGGGAAGACAGCTATTTTTTGACTTAATCTCTTTGTATTATCTCATCCATTTACATCTACAGTTTTCCAGAGTCTATCTACATCTATAGATAGGCATGAGCATACAATTTCCCAAAATTTCATGTTTTTGTAAGGTATGGCAGTTTGGCTTACTCTGATGCTTTTTATTTCATGATGCCTCGATCAGAAGGGTTTGTTTCCCAGATTTGCTGGGGGAATAAAAAGCTCTAGCTGCAGCTCCAGGCTGGGATGGGCTTCCAATTTCAGCATTATACGTTCTCCAAGAAGAAATGTCCGCATGACCAGGAGATCAAACAATCATGGTGGAGCCCTTTGTGCAACCTGTCAGGCTGAGAAGATTCTTGTGGCTAATAGAGGAGAAATTGCTGTCAGAGTTATTCGAACTGCACATGAAATGGGAATACCTTGTGTTGCTGTGCACTCCACAATAGATCAGGAAGCTCTTCATGTGAGGCTAGCAGATGAAGCTGTATGCATTGGTGAAGGTCCAAGTAGTCAGTCGTAAGTGATGTCTTCCTTGTTGGTTTTGGTGTAAAAATCTTAAAAAAGAGGCTCAAATAGCCTTCTATAGCTGTAGTAGCAACACAACCATTCATTGAAAGGTCAGTGCTACTAATTTGGTATAGTAAAAATTCTTACACTTCTATTTTGTCTGTATCCTTAACTGTTTGATAGGTATTTGGTGGTTGAAAATGTCCTAGCTGCTGCCATCAATCGTGGTTGTACTATGTTACATCCTGGTTATGGTTTCCTGTCCGAGAATGCTAATTTTGTCGACACCTGCAAACAGCGCGGTATCAACTTTATTGGCCCCAATGTAAGAATCCTTTACGATGAGCTGACTGTTGAATTTAAGATGTTTGACATTAAAATTTTCTATGATATTTATATTCCAGAAAACCATATATGTTGTTTGTTGAAGTATTTGTCTTCTAAATACTTTATGTTCAAGCGCATTAACTTAGGATATTTAACATTTAGGATATCATTTTCACATGTGATGCTATGAAGTCTTTAGAAAGATAATGTTTCTGTAAATTTACAGTGATTATTGTGATTTTTTTGGCTGTTGTTTTTGTGGATGAAGAATTTTAATGACATTTTCATCAACATATTATGTTCCAGTTACATAGGATATAACAAACTTCTCCAAGCATCATGTTTCTTTTTCATCAACATATTCTGTTTCAGTTACATAGGATACAACAAACTTCTCTAAGCATCATGTTTCAATTCTTATGCTTGCAGTAGCTATATAGAGACACAAGGATTGTTTTAGGATGCAACTTTTAGAACAGTGTTCACCTGTGGGATTGTTTGTCTGATAACCAAGATATTTTGCTTGGTTACTTGTTTGAGATTAATCACGATCCTGATCAATCTCTTAGGTCCATAAGTGCCGTTTTTTTAGACTGAATGATTTATGATACTGCAATTTTTGCCAGCCTGACAGCATTCGAGTAATGGGGGATAAGTCTACAGCTAGGGAAACAATGAAGAATGCAGGTGTTCCCACAGTACCCGGAAGCGAGGGATTGCTGCAGGTATTGGAACAGCATTTTGCAGACATCAGTTTACTTTAGAAATGTAGCTGAGATTTCTAGTAGACTGTAATCTGTAGGAGTAATTCCTTTTGATTTGTTGCACTAATCCCTAGCATCTTTTTGAACATTACAGTCAACAAATGAAGCTGTGAAGCTTGCTAATGAAATTGGCTTTCCAGTTATGATCAAGGTACTCCAGTGCAGTTACTTATTACTATTATTTTCTGGAATACACAAAGACATGGCATGTGGACCTGTAATTCTGATTAACACATTCCTGGAACTGTGCTTTTCCAATAAAAAACTAGAGAAAAGCTTCTGATGATTCATCGTCTTATTATTTTAGTATCTACACTTTTCTATTGATTACAGATACTACCTCTTTCTCTTGTTTGGTGTTACTTTTTTAATTAGTTGGTTTACTTATGATGATGACTCCCAAGTGCTTTCATCAAAAGTAGTGTCTTCATGAATTTGAACAAAGGATACATCTAGATCTCAATGTATAGTTTTCTAACAAGAGTCTTGGAAGTATTACTTTGAATAGATGTAGGTAGGACATGCTAGTCCAATCCACCTTGTCTTGCTAGGTCAGATAAATGCCACTTGTCTTCTTTTTGTTTCCTAAATGCATCTTTAGGTGTATATGCTACTTACGAGGAGCAAATATGAAGGTAACTTGTTCCCATAACATGATTTGTTGTATACCATGTATCAAGGATTTCAAACATAGATCACACCTCTTTGTTTAACAATCCATGTTTGCATCTTGGGAAGATGGATGACATGGCCTTCCAATGTATGAGTTTCTGGAGCACTTTAATCAGAGGGCTGTTGGGCAATGGAATGCCATTCTACACTTAGTTCTTTTGTGGACCTTTCCCATCAATTGTTCTTAATATGTGAAGGTATATTATGTGTAGGAAGAATTTCCTAGGTTCATTCACATATTACTTGGAGGTTGTTGATGAGACTGTGCAAAGGATGCTATTGTCTTTGCAAACTCCATAATTATTTAAAATAAAAATTCTTATAAATTTTTTCCTCTACCTTTTTGTGTTTCCCTAATTGTTTCCTTCCTTTGTAGGAATTAAGACCTTAGGCTCTATTTTTTTCAAGTAACATTGCTAGAGAAACCTTTTTTGAGAAAAGGATATCTCCATTGTGTGTTTTATATTTGATGTGAAAATGAGTTGGAACTTGCTTTTTTGGTTTCACTATTGATGATATGAAAATGCACATTGAACATGTGGACCAAGCATATTCCAACACCTGATGAGCTCATCTATTTATTGCAGGTTTTTAATAACTAGCCATAAAAATTTTAACATTCTTTGGACTTTAATATAGTTTAACATAGTAGACAGTTATAAGAGTTATTTTAAATGTATTTCATATTTAAACATTAGATACTGTAATAATATACACTTTCCGTTTTAGTCTTCAGCAAGCTTCATCTGCAAAGGTTTATCTCGCACCCATTCCCATCCTTTTTCTTAGCTGACAATGTTAGATACAACTGAATCTAACCCGGCCTAAAACATGTCTAACACAAACAAAACTGAAAATTACAGGACATGACCTGGATATATAAATGAGTATAAATTGGTAATACAAAGTAAGTCAAGATTTAGCCAAAACTTGGTCAAGTGCCAAAATAGAGGTAGCGCATAGACAAGCTGACTTATAGCTTTTCTGAAATGTTATTGCATTTTTTGTGTCTAGGTAAGACTATAAGCATTAACCATGTTTTGATGATCAAAATTTAATTTTGTACTACTTCTCCATGCTTGGTATGCGATCTTGAGGTTCACTTATCTACAATTCATGTTAGAATTCCTAAATAACCATAAAATGCATCACATTTTTTTTTCGGCACGAAAATGGTTTAGCTAAAACTTGGTTGAGTGCTAATTTTTGAAAACTTGGTTTCTTTTTAGATTTTGTTCTTTATTTATTTATTAGAGGGAGTTGGGGCACATAGTATTTTAGAAAAAAGGGCCTTAGTTAAACGAAATGAGGATGCTGACAAGACAATAATCAATTTTAGAGGCCTTTTTAGGGCAATTGCCCAATTACCAGCCTTATTTTTACTACATTTTCTATTTTCATGTAACATTGTTAAGTTATATAATTTCAATGTAATTTATTCAATTTTAAAATTTCATTTTATTGTTGTAATTGTTTTATTTTGCTATGTTCCGTACCATACCAACTTCTCTCTCTCTCTCTCTCTCTCTATTGTTTACATTATAAAGGGGAGCATTGGTGCAATGGTAAAGTTGTTGTTGTGTGACCTTGTGGCCATGGATTCGAGTTGCAGAAACAACCTTTAGCAATGCAGGGTAAGACTATGTACAATAAACATTGGTCCGACCTTTCTCTGAGATCCCGCATTGGTGGGAGTTTCGTGCACAGAGTTGCCCTTTTATATCATTTACATCATGACTATACTTCATTGACACAAATTGATTGGTTTAACCAAACATAACTAAGAATCAAAGGGCCATAAAAATAACAGCTGAATATGGTGTATCTAGGGTTTAGAAAACAAGTTTCTCTTTTCATTTTTTCTCAAGTATAATGTCTACTCTGCCAAGCAAACAAAATGAAAAGAATAATGACTTTTTTTTTTCATGAAAATAAGTTTTTAAGCTGGTTATAGTTGTGCTTCAACATGTCAATATCCAAATAATTTGGGAAACCTTCATCTCTCTTGCAAATTTTTTCTTGTTATCTGCCATAGAAGTTTGTCATCGCTAGGTTCCCTTGTTTTTCTTATCAACACTAAGTTTGTTAGCTTTTGTATTATGATGCTGCTTGGTATGTAGGGCCTCATAAGAGCTCATAACATATGGTTATAGTGATTCTTGGGCTTGAGTTCATTCTTGATACGTAGAGAACTTGACAGGAATATTCAAAGAATTAAACTCTTTCATTTTATTAACTAAATAGGAATTTTGGAATCTGATGTGGTTTGATGACTTTTCTTTCTGCTTTCTCGTAGGCAACTGCAGGTGGAGGAGGGCGTGGAATGCGTCTAGCTAAAGAACCAGAGGAGTTTGTGAAGCTACTACAGGTACATTATATGGTTAATATGCAAAAATAAACTTTATTTCCGATTCATCTTCTAAGAGCCATAGAAGTTTGTTTGATGGAATAAAGTTGTATGAATAGTTAATTATGTTGGCAACAGTGGTTTTTTTTCTGAAAGTCCACTGTCAATTTTTACTGCTGCTTTTATACAAACACCCATTTGCTTGCTAAACTATGAATGACCTGTTACCATAATAAACATCCTTCTGGGCTGCATTACTTTGACAGTCGAACTTATCCCATGCAATCGGACAGCATTCTTTGGTGTTTAGATTTTTAATCTCACACAATTCCTCCTAACTGCAAGGCTATGCCTGCTTGAAGAAAGGAGAATTGAAGAGCAGGGAGGTGGAGGGAGTGGAAAGAGGAGGAAGAGGGAGAGGAAAGAAGGGAACAAAAATTTGTTTACTTGAGATGTAGGAAGGGGAGGATGGAGCAGGACAGAAATTAAGACCGAATGCCAAAAATATCACTTGCCCTCTTCTTTTCCCAGCACCTTGCTATTGTCACTGACTCACAATCACTTGCAACTTCATTGGCACCTTTTCTGAAAGAAAACTGTGGCAGTAGCAAAGGCATCATCCAACTCCATGCGCTCGATCCCTCCTAGTTACTGTAATTCTCCATGAAGCTCTCTTTTTTTCCTTCTCCAACCCTTCACCTTCCTCCACACCCTTTGATGCATCAAACAAAGAGTGCTCATGATTGCCTTAGGAGTCGAGGTTCAGGTCATTCTTACGGATGAACTTGAGGCTATCTTAAAGGATATCATGACAGAGATTAGCTTTGTGAACAGAATAGGAGAAGATGATGTCAATGATCACGACCTGCTAGATCTCTAACCAATTTCCCAAGTTGAAATTGAAGGTCTAACAACAACTATATGAGTGCAATCAAGGAATTTGATGGGAAACCTTTTGAGCAATACCTTGAGAAATCAGTGAGTTCTACTCTGCCCAACAGATTAAGAGCACAAGGGGAATTGACAAATGAAAGGGTAATCTCAACAGTTTGGGATGTTAGTTGTTCCTTCTGTTGCTTCTACCTGCATTGAGGCGGAAGCATTTGATGCAAATTTTATTCCATAGGGACCTTTGCATCTTCCCTAACTCGTGCTCACACATGAAGTAAATGACAGAATAGAATCCATGTGCCTTGATCCTGCTCTCTTCCATGGAGCACATTCCTCTCCTCCAAGTAAACAGACCCCCATCTTCTGAACTGAAATCACGGTGATGATTTTCTTATCATTTTATGACTGCTTGAATACATTTCATCGACATTACCTTGTTGTTATAAGTGTCATAGTTTTTATACTAGTTCATGTCTGCATGATTGATGATATAGTAGGGGATAGAGTCCAATGACATAGAAAGATCTATATAACCAATCCCACTTAGTTAATTATATTCAATTAAATTTAGTTACGCCTCTTTTAATGATCAATCCTATGAAAACTTGTGGTTCTAAATTATTGACTTAAAAGTGTTTGGTTCTTTCTGTACAATTTGCTCAAGTGTACTATTTTGTGGTCTGGTAAATTTCCATTCTCAGATTGCCAAGACTTGTCTTGGCTTTCCTAACTGCTATGTCTGGTTAATTTCTGTGTTGCTTGGATGTCTATTCTACTTTTAATTTGTACAAAAGAAACTAACAGGTGTTTATGCTCCTTTCATCAATACACATGCTTATCACTCTTATCAAGTCGGAACAGTTCTGGCAATATTTGCACTATTGTATGGAAAATTTTGACTTTCTGTTAGCTAATCTCTACTGTTGATTTGACATTAGATGTGGGGTAAAGACCTGCATATATAGGAGCAAACCAAGTTCTTATGATGTAAGGTTCTTTTCACCTGAAATGATCAAAATTTGTCTTTTGAGCATAACTTGTCTTAATCGACTGACCTGTTGCTCCATGAGCTGGATGAGTCAAATAATATTGATTCCTGACCTGCTATTCAGGCTAGGTCTAATTCAGTCCCTACAAATTTACTACACTATCTCCATCAAACCATCAATGTCGTTTAGAATTTAGACTGCCTTATTTCACTAAGGATTGGAATAAGTCAGGTTGTGCTTAGATTTATAGCTGAGAAAGATATGGTAAAGAACATAAATAGATATGATCAGAGTGCATGTAATATTGTCTGTGATGATCTGTATTGCTCATTTGGTAATCATGTAAAATTGTCTCAGATCATAGTCGGTATAGCAAAATATGCTTTTCTGCGATAGAGCTCTAGAATTGAGTAACAAATAACCTATAGGTCTCATGATTCAAGGCATTTGCCCGACACCAATTCAGGAAGTGATCAACAAGTAACCTGTAGATGCCACACTTCAATGCGGTTGCGCAACACTAATTGATTAACTTAAAGTATATATAATGTCGAACCCATTGCACATGGGAACCGGCCTACTATTTATTCTATTAACTTGTTGATATTTGAGATGTATTAAGTTGTTTTATTGATGTATAGAGGTACAAATAATGAATTTGCATCCCATTAATTCTACTGGACTCTTACACATAAGATTAGGTATGTTTGCCTTGTACATCTAAGAATTTTGTTTTACACTTCCCCTCATACTAGAGTATATATATTATCCATGTCAACCTTTTCACTTGAACTAGAAAAGGACTTTATAAGGAGAAAAAGATAAAATTGAGTAAGGCATTAATGAAGATAAAAACATAAGCGCAATATGTGTGTAGCAACATGACAAAATCTCAAGCCATGCTAAAGTTTCGGTCTTTATCTAGAATGATATTGATTCGGTATTGTATTGATATTTTGATGCATGATGTCAGTGTCGAATTGGAGATTGAAGAAGAAAGGAGATGAAGCAAGATATTGTTTATGTCGAGTGGTATGAGTTTTGATAATTTACTGGAATGATACATTTCGATCATTTATTTCAGTACGGTTTGAGATTTCAGATCATGACGAAGACTAAAGCTTTTGAATTGATCTCTAAGAAGTTGTAAGCTAGACTATAGTTGTTGTTTTGGCTAAGCACCGCTAATGGTCAAGCCACCAGTTAACGAATGATTCGATGTGTGCAACTTTTGGAATGAACTCCCGGTAGGAGAGAATGAGGATCTGCAAAGCACTTCAACAGGAGGTTAGATTGACATCGGGGAGTTCCGGCAGGCTACTCCGACGATCAAGTTAGGGTCCTTTCCAAAAGAGAGAGGTCTTCCCCCTTTAGAGAAGAAGAAGATTAGAGTTTTTAGACGGAGCAAAATCGAACCCTTAACCAGACCTTGCCCTTGGGTTTTTGTAGCCGCCTCCCAGCATCTCCATGTCAGAAGGGATGGTGGCGTCAGGGTACCTCGTGAGGGGACCAGCTCTGACAGATATTTTCTTTTGGCAACATATGCAGAAAAGAGGGTACCTGAGGGGATCGGGTTTGAAATCCTCATAACCGCCTGTAGAGGGAAAGAGTATCTGCGGGGACTGGGTCTAAAATCCTCGTAATCGCCTGCAGAGGAAAGGGTATCTGAGGAGACCGGTTCTGACAGTCTTGTAACCTCCTGCTCATTCTCCTGCTGCTGTGTGCCCCTAGGAATATTTGCATTTTCCTACCAGTGGGTACTTGGATGTCAGGAGTTCGTACACTGTACAAAAGCGGGACTCAGGACAGAAGTGGTGCTCGAGGTCGACATAGGGTCCGAGACGGCACAGTCGAGCTGAGACTCAGGATTAGGACTGTTGAGATGTGACTCGGGATTGCTTGGCCGAGATGTGACTCGGGATTGCTTGGCCGAGATATGACTCAGGACTGCTTGGCCGAGATATAACTTGGGACTAAGGTGACCGAGATGTGACTCGGGACTGTTTGGTTGAGATAGGACTCGGGACTAAGGTGGTCGAAATGTGACTCGGGACTGCTTGGCCGAGATATGACTCGGAACTTTAGTTAGCCTGGACCTGACTTCCCTTCGAACGGAGCCATTTCCCCTTCTGTTGACCTTGACTGTCTCGTTGTCTTAGCTTGACTCTTGACTTTCGCCAAGTGGATGCCATGTCATCCACGGTACCCGCATTAGTTGTCAAGAAAGATCTTTGAATGCTGAACTTGGTGATAGTTTTTAGGACTTGATATAATCGTTTGATATCCCAGCAAATTGAAAACACTACATGATAAATTCGTGAAGATGATTTATAAAGATTGCAGAATGAAACAAATAGATTGGAGTTTCATTATGACATGATTTACACTTGAAATGAGAAGCTAATGTAGGGTGAGAGATTAAGGTCAATATTGATGAGAATACTGATTCATGTTTTGATGTATACTTATCCACACTTGAAATGAGAAGTTAATATCGGATGAGAAACTAAGGCCAAACTTGCTCTAGTAGATGAGAAAGACTGATTCATGTTTTGATATCTACTTGAGAGAAAGAGGATATTAGAAAAGAGATAAATACTACTAATCTATTTTTTTTTTGTCATTCCAACTAATGAAGAAAAGTATTGTAGAAATAAGAGAAATGAGGATCATAGTTTAAAATTTCATGTCGTACTGGGCGGAATTAATCATTCCGTTCATCGACAGCATGACATTGACTCCAGCACGACCCCGCGAGGCCCCGTGCGAGACCTCGCGGCCACTCAAAGGCCCCGCAGCCTCGTGAAGGCCTTGTGCAAGACACGCACAAGGTCTTGCGGCCCTACGTGAGGCCATTGGGAGAAAGAAGAAAGAATTAACCATTTAAAAAATAAAAAAAAAGGTAGAATGGAAAAGGAGGAGCTCTCGAAGTAGGAGATGCATTGTAGTTGGAGTCACCCCTAATGGGGAGATAGTGTCAGAATTGTCTGGCCTTA
>JBBMKF010451841.1:0-12324 GCA_037834155.1 Curcuma caesia | reverse complement strand
CTCGCTCAAGGGGAGCGACGGCCGACTTGGCGACTCCGCCGGCCACGCCCCCGGCGACGAGCTCCTTCACAACGAGCGGGATCGTCCCTGCCCTGACCTCTTCCTTCACCGCCGCCGACACTCCGCCTCCTCTCTCCTCCGCCATGGAGGAAGAGAGGGGATCCTCCGATTTGGTCTCGAGATTTCGAGAGGAGAAAGAAATGGAAGATGACGGGGGACGAGACGCGTAACTAAGTTAATTCGTTACGACGGCGTTAAAAATAATAAAACCAATCTACCACACCGACCATCAAATCAGCTAACGGGCATAATTTGGGTAAACGTTAACGTACTCACTGATACGGGACGCTGCGAATTGTGAAATCCACCGAAACGGAGCCAAATCGATTAAATTAATCAAAATATATCCAATTGAATTTTTTTTAACTAGATTAAATTTAATCATAATATTGCCACGTTTATTAAATACTAAAAAAACATTATCATAATATTAGCTGAAGAAAAAAGCAGCTTATTGTTTGTTATATTAAAGAATGAATTTACACAAGTCCTTTAACAATTCCAGCCAGCCATCAATATCTACAGTCCAGTAATACTGGTCTTTACACCAAAACTCCCACCAAAAAATAAAAAAAAAAGAAAAAAAGAAAAAAGAAAAAGAATCTTCTATATGTATAAATAGTCTCACGGTTTTACATGGTTCACAAAATTGATTTTGGTATTGCAACCTGCTCAAACCATCATGTTCCCTGCAATTGGTTTCAAACGTCGAGGGATACTCTTGTCTTGATGGGCTTTAGCTTTACTCCCATGCTCTCCGGCGAGAGCAGTTCTGGAGAGATGCACAGCGGGCTCAGAGGACTGCGGGGGCTGTAGCTCAGCTGGCTCGGCCGGCACAACCCGTACCCCATCAGAAAGTATTCCATCGGAATCAACATTGCGTGGGGCTGCTCTTCTGTAACGACCGAACCGCATGCCTGAACCTGCAACCATTGGAGGGTGGCGAAAGAAACACCATGAGAGAGATAGGAAGGTGGATTTGTGGAATATCCATTAATGCTTAGAGATTAGCACCTCGACCAATGCACAGTATCTCTTATCCAGTTTTGATGTCATATGGATGGCTTCTGAGTGAAATGGAGAATCCTCGCCCACAAATATCAGTGTCCTACAATGTAGCTTCTTCAATGCTTCCGTCAAGTCGTATCTCCTGTTTAAGAATGGGTTATTGTAAACTTATTGCTAACTCACAATGTATATATTTGATGATTCTGTTAAGCAAAGATTAGAAGGCATACCCATTAATCGACTGAAGAAACCGCCAAACATTAGAGCTTTGCTTCTCATCCAGCAACTGCAGGCAGATGATCAAGATATATATTCATGTGTATGGCTTTTCACTTCGACAAATTCCAAATATCAACAAAGAGAAAAGAGTGATATACTAACACTTCTACAAGCTTGCACAATGTCCGACTCTGGGGCCTGAGAATTTCCTCGTACCTCCTGCCACATATTGAAATAGATGAACGACTAATTAAGGTTACAATCAATAAATTTTGTAGACAAGTGAAATAATGTAAGTTACCTTACTAAAGTACCGTTGGAGAAAGTAATCCGTGACCAAGCCACACATTCCATAAAAATACAGTAAATTTGATACTACCTGAGATTTTTCAGAATAATATTAGCAGTAACTCACTTATCGTAGTTTAAAAAAAGAATTGTCAATTGAAACATTGGAAAGTACCTTACTACATAACCACTCTGACCATGAGGGAGCCTTGCAAAGAGGCGAGACAAGTATGAGCCCCATAACACGATCCCTATATTTAGTCTGAAAGCGAAGCATACAAAGGGTCAAATTGAAAGGTTAGGGAATTTAATAATTTAAGGGTTCTCATAATAAAAATCCTTACAGCAAAAAGGGTAAGAATGTAAGCACCCGCTGTGACACCAAAGCACATGACAGAACCTAGCCTGAACAGCTCAAAACCATACAAAATTCAAAAATGTTGCAGAAGAAAAAAATGAACAATTATGTGTCTAGACAAGTATCACAGGGATAGTAATGAAAAATTACATATCAAGCATGATACATATATATAGAGAGAGGCTATTACCCAAAGAAATTAAGAACTTCTGCCACCTGATCGACTAACTGATCCACAGAAAGCACTGGTTCATGTGAAGAAATTGGAGCAGCACCTAACTGCAGGACACTTAAGGCAGAGGACCAACATAATTATGTTAAATTATAAGCCAAAAATGGATCAGAGACAGGCTTCAATATTCTCATAGCCAGATGACATAAAGAGTTGCAACACCATTACTGACCTCATGTCCTGGAGGACTAATATGGTAGATGCAAAAGTTATGAAGCAGTAAAGAAGCAGCTTCTGGGCAAAAAAACAATCCTTGAAAGCATGACATATCTGGGGAGAAAAAACTAGGAATTTAGGGTATTTCCACATATGTACATGAGAGCTAATAGAAAGCAATTTGTTTTCTTAAGTTTAAAAACATAAAAAATTAATTTCTTCTAATTATTTGTGGGAATACAAAACACAAATTAGTTACTCCAAACACTAAACCATTTAGACTTTAGAAATCAATATAGCATTTTCTTGAAGAATGAAACTATGGTAGGATAAGGATGCTAAAGAAGAGCGGTAGAGTGATAAATAATACAATGTCGCAGAAGAGCACAATACAAAACACAAATTAGTTACTCCAAACACTAAACTATTTAGACGTTAGAAATCAATATAGCATTATCTTGAAGAATGAAACTATGGTAGGATAAGGATGCTAAAGAAGAGCGATAGAGTGATTGAAACAAGGAAAAGGTCACCAAATAGTCTGTAATGTGTATAAAACACCTTGTAGCTTCATGTTGAGTACAAAGTGAACATAATCAAAAGAATGAGGACACAAAAAATGCAAATATAAATAAAAAGACTAGGAAAGCTAAAGTAATGGTTTAGTACAACTTACGATTTAAGGCTACATCTGGATAAGTAAGAAGTGCAGGCTTTTCCAGATCACCGTAAACAGCAACTGAGATAGGACCATTATTTGTCAACACATGATGTTCCTGAGGGGGGAAACAACCTGTTTTTAGATCAAATGCCAGCATGTACATCAGGTAAAAGAAGGCAGGCACTCAATCCAGAATTAGAATGGGTGGATAATTAGATCAATAATAGAATAAAAAGAATATTTTTAGTTGAGAAAATGAGGAAGATAATGTACACAGGATCCCTAGCAAGCACTGACGTCGTATAGCATCAGTGATCTGGATGACATTAATTTAGAAAAAAAAAACATCTTTTCTCATTCAAAGTGTGGAATGTGGAATAGGTGTACTAGGGGAGGCAAAGGCAAAGCCAAAATAAGGACCAAAGATTGAGTGAAGTTGTGAGCAATGTTTTTCTCATTTCTAAAGACACTTGTAACCACAAGGAACAAGATGACGTTTTGAAGATTAAGATGGTAAATAACAGAAACTTTACTAGCAGCCTTTCGAGATCATTGAGATCCATTGAAGCTGAACTAGATACATGCCCTACTCAATTCCAAATTATCCAGACGTCTGAGTTTCTTGATTTACCAAACGTCCAGTGTTCTGTCAACGAAGGTCGATTCGATTAAAATAGCCATTGTTCAGTTTATCTTTCCTGCTTATGAAGTAATATCCTGGCGATGCTTCAAAAGAAGATTAGCTCGAAATTAAGCAAAGGACCTTAAAGGCAAACTGACAACTTTGATCTCCTATCACAACAAAAGGTAAACAATAGGAACATAGTTTCCTTTGATGCAAGAGCATAGCATAAAAATATAATCATTTACAAGAACAGCTAATCTAAAAAGGATAACTTTCGCCATGCAAAAGAATAGCCCAAAATTTTATCCACAGTGCTTAAAGATCAATCATGACAAAAATATATAATATGAAATGAGAAAGCAACAATCAAAAGAAATAAAAGTCCAGAAGAACTCTCAAGAAATGCCTCTAAAATCTGATATCAATTAATCAAACGACGAAAGAATCTCAAAATCCCCAAATCCAGCAGTGCCAAATCATGTCTCACATTGAAGGGGAAAGAAATATACCAAGGAATGGCATTTCCATGCCGAAACGACCACTACTACAACATTTCTCCCCGATTAATCAGACTCAAAAAAAAAAAAAAACCCCAAAAGGAAACGCAACGATGAAAAAACAACCCTTACCTTCCCTCCAAACGAGATCCTCTCCACATCGACCGAGACCGACCCGCTCGACTCCCCCATTTCTTCAAGAACCACCCTTCTTCCTCCTCCTTTCCCCTCTTTTTCTCGTTGATTTTTTTTTTTTTTGGCCTTTTTGAGCCTTTCTTCTCCGATTCGCTTATAAATAAACCCACGCGGCCCTCCCCTTCCTCGACCGCCCGGTTTAACTTCAACCCGCAGCTAAAACTCTCCCTTTAACCGCGAGTAACGCGAGCACCACCACGACCGACAGCTGCGCGAATTGACGAAACTAGCCTTGTCCTTCTCCCACCCGCACGATGGAGATCCGACGGTCACACGGAGCGCTCGCATGCGGCGGGCGCCAGGTAGGTTGGAGCCTTTGATTACCGTTCCCGACAGCAGGCCGGACACGTGTTTGGTTTCCAGAGGTCCAGACAGATGACGCAAGTAAGGCCGTCGGATGATGAGGTACGAGTGGGCCCCTTCGGCAGTCGACCGTTGGCTAAATGCCGCGTGGGACGTCGGTGGCGCGGTCTCTGGTGTGGAGCAGCGGCGCATGTGACGAGGCCCCAGGTCGCCCGCGTGCAGGACGCGTGGAAGAAATAAATGCTCACTTATGGTGAATGGTGTTTGCACGCCGAAGACGATCCCCGCCCGACACCAGCGTGACTTTAAATTAAGGGGGCGAAAATGAAAAGGGCCCCGAAGGATTTAATTACCGGGATTATCAGGGTCCAAATGATAAGACTTGCAATTATTTTTTGATAAATTAGTCGTATCTAAAGATAATTTTGTATTTATCAGTTAAAAAAACTCATAAATTAAATCACGCCGAACCAATAAAGTATCCAACAAGAAAAAAAAATCATGGTGCCGCGATATGATATTCAGGTTATCACTCAGGCATTCGCAATTCAATCTCCAATTACGACGTATTTGCATGAAAAATTTCCATAGAATCGAACCGATCACTCCAAGAATTAAGTCAATACGACTATAGAAACACTTTTGGTCTAATTTACAAAAATCAAGGACACAAGGAAATAAATTCTGTCAGATTAATTCAACGAACAATGGAGAATAAGGGGTTTTTTTTTTAGTAAAAATGCGCTTAAACAGCGTACCAACACCGTCGCCCATGTGGCTTAACCAATTATTGGATTATTGCATCCACAAAATTTCTCAATAAATATTCATGAAGCTTAATAATCTAAACCAGCATTGGAAAATAATATTCAAAATAACGACAAAACAAAAGAAAGAACAACCCTTTGTCCTTCTTGGCTAATAGTACACAAATATTACACCTCACTGCACATTTAATTGGAGAAGGTGGCAAGTAGCTTTCCGGCTTCCGCAAGAATGTTCTTCAACGTCGCACATATTTTCCACGAGTTCATGGACAAGCCTCATCCTCGCCACGAATGGAAGGCCACCGACGAGTTTTTATTTTTAACTCCTGCCATGGAGATGTGTTGAGCAAAGCCAGAGATGGAGCCCATCATGTCTGTCGACTGAGAACAATCACATCTGAGTCAACTGTTGAATCTTTTAGATGCTCCTGTACGTGAGATCTGGATCTGTTTATCCAGAATACGATTCACCATAAACATCGAGTAGTCTCTGTTCACGGAAAGCCAAAAAAAGACATGAAGTCAGAAATGCATCAAAAGGTAATAGCAGATCAGTTGCTGATATGAATCTTTGAAAGTGTAGTAGAAGTGTAGTTAGCAAAAACTACAGTATCATAAGAAAATTCTATCCCATTCACATGTATCAGCTTATTCAGGAGAAGGATAAGATAATTCAGTCGATACTAAATAGTTGGATAAATACAACATTTTATTGTTCTGCCGTACATGTATCATAAGAAAACTACGTACACAACAATATTACATTACACGTAAATTGGTTGGAAATAAAACTTTGATTCTCATAGGCATTGTTAGTAAAGAAACTGACAATGATAACAGATGCGAAGATCACTATCCATGTCTTTAATTCCTCCAAGCAACAGTGGGAAGTCCAAATCCGGAACTGTGATTTTTTTTTTTAGAAAGTGATGTTTTAAAACTCAGATCTGACCGGCCAGTTAACTGTTAAACGAGCAACTGGAGACCGCACTGGTTCAGTTCTATTACGCAGAGGGTGCCAAATTGGACTGGATTTCAGATTGGTTCGACTGGAAAAATCAGGAACCAGTAGAGCCACCTGTTCGCTGCCCAGTCTTTAAAAACACTGGTTGAAGGATCTACTTAATAAACTTGAATTTAACATTCCATTTTGCTAATATTGACTCTATAAATTGCAATGCTAAGATGTATAAATAAAAAACTACCAAAATCATAAACTACTTGGAGTTATATTATTGAAATAATGGTGCCAGACATTATGACAGGCCATAAGTACGCAAGTCTGCAGTGGGTGGTCCGGCTTGGAGGAAGCTACATGGATGCCACGCTTCCAAGAAGAAACAAAGCCAAGGGGTAGGTGGAATTAAACATTTATGAAATGTCTAGAAAGAAAAAGACTAAACACCATATGAGTGATTAGGTCATCAAAATGTGCAAAAAAAAATGGTTGTATAATGTTCCTTAGAAAGCTAGTAATTAAATTATCACACCAGAATCAGAGGCATGCCTTTTGGTTCGAACAAGTACTTTATAGTTTAAGCAAAGCTCAACTTTGTTCACATGCGAAGCAAAGTAAAATCATTTAACACATGAATCATTTCAAATCTACTGATTTCAAACCCCAAATGATGGCCTCTCTCTTTCTGCTTGGGCCCATGCTTGTCCATGATTGGATCTTCTTATTCGACAGGGTATAAGTAAAGTCAATTAGGGCATCAACAAAGAAACATTAGTAAGTACAAACACAGGTTTTGCTATTAATTTACTGGCCTCTGAAAAGGTTTCTTGACCGCATCATAAACTATATGGTGTTAGGAAAAGCTGTTGATATTTCAACTAGCCTCATGGAAGCCTTTAGAATATACCATGAATTTATTAGGTAGGATTAAGAAGTTAAACATTAGAGATTAGGTCGATGGCTTAATAAATTTGAGTATAATCCTATCTTGGGGGTTTGGTTCCCTGTCAAAGGAATCCATTTCTCACTTCTAATGTAGTGAATGTTTTGGCACATCTCAATCTGCTAATCAAAACATCAGTATTTAATAATTGCAAGCAATCCAATGATTAACCTAATCACAACAAAAAACAAGTCATTTTAAGTTGAGTCACTTAATTGCTAACGCCAAGCAATCATCATCTGGCATTAAATTCCAAGGTAAATATGTAGACCAAAGATACATGGGCTACCCAAAATCAAGAGACTTTTGACAATTTGTTACCCTAATAAATTGATATTAAAAACAGAAATAACTAACTAAAAATTGTGCAAACTTTGCATTAATAATGTCAACTCTATAGCATACATATATTCAGCCTAAGACAAATGAAACATTGGGTCAATTACTCTATCTATATAATTATTATGTACTTTTCATGTTTTAACAATGTCAACTCATTTGATAAAAATAAACAATAATTCTGATAAACTTAACCTGCCCGGCCCTAATTATCTGGTCAATGCCACCATCACATCCTACTTCTCCAGCGTCAATAGGGCTACCCAAAATCAAGAGGCTTTTGACAATTTGTTACCTTAATAAATTGATATTAAAAACAGAAATAACTAACTAAAAATTGTGCAAACTTTGCATTAATAATGTCAAGTCTATAGCATACATATATTCAGCCTAAGACAAATGTAAAATTGGGTTAACTACTCTATCTATATAATTATTATGTACTTTGCATGTTTTAACAATGTCAACTGATTTGATAAAAATAAACAATAATTCTTATAAACTTAACCTGTCTGCCCCTAACTATCTGATCACCGTCACCATCACATCCTACTTCTCCAGCGTTAACAAGCTCATGTAATTCATCATCTTATTGTCATTGTTGTACTCATATCACCAATTGCACATCGAACTTGCCCTTCCCATACACTAGCCTCCCCTGTATCGCCACCAAGTCACCAACCATGCAGGTCACTTGCACACCTGCCTCTTGAACCCCTCTTTTGATACCTTATCCTGTACAAGTGCACCCTTAAACTTGATGACCCCAAAAATTCTGCCATGTCTAGCGTTGAACAACTCTTGTTTGCAATGACAACCAAGGGCTTCGGCCAAACACCTTAGTGCAAGCAAGAGCCAAAGATTGCTCCCCAAGATCCCCTTCCTAATTAAAAAATATATATACAGAGAGAGGCAAATGATACTTTTTGTTTAGGAGGCTCATGGGCTTACTACTATTGGCATTAATGACACTTGCAGCCTCAATTAATTGTTTAAGATCTCAAAAGGACTGCATTCCTATCGCTGCATTCCTTAGCTTACAAGCTTGGTTGTCTATCTTCAAACAGTATAGCATTCATAGTGCACTGTAGAGGTTCCAACCTTCAACATAACACACACACACACAAAACGTGCAGTCCTCTCCCAATCAGACTCATTGGACAAGTCCACTCTAAGGTTAGGATACTGTGTGTATCAGCAGAGTAACTGATGCTTAAATAACTTTTACCCTTTGGACCCACCTTAGTTCATTGCTCTCTAACCTCTCGCCTATTTGCATCATCCATAATGAACACCTTCATGATTCGTGATTCCTCGACCTTGATGAACATTTCGCTGATGAAAAATAAGTAGGGAGCTGATGTGCATTAGCTAGATGAGTTGGCACGCTTCTGTTCAATTCTAGATGGATAAAAAAGTGGATGTTATATTTGTTTCTAGTTTCTAAAATATAGGATAAACTGGATGTCCAAACATGCATAGTACTTAATAACTTTAGTATTTAACCAATTAAAATTTAGCCATGAAAACAATAGCATAATAAGAAAGAAACATCTTGGAGCTAATTAGTCATTAGATTATAAGCAAATCAGATTGTTGATAATGCTTCTTTCCAAAGAACTTCAGAAGAATCCTTATTAAGGAAACTATAATAAGATGCATAGTTAATCAAACATCAAAAGCAATAACAAGCATTTAGAAACAGCTCATGATAGTTCAGTGTTGATGTTCCACTTAGATTTGACCTGCTGGTTTACGTCATTTTCTTTATACATCTACAAGTGACTAGAATATATTGCTTCACAAGGAGACATGGCAGCATTAGTAGCTGGCCAACAGTACATACCTGTGTATCCATTGATCATTTGCAAAAGCTCGTAGTCTTCCAGATGAGGAAATGAGCACGAATAGTAATTATTAACAGTTCAATAAGAGTAAACCTCCAGCACCTTGATAGTGGGCAGTTTCCAGTGGAGAAAATGTAAAGCGTGCTAGTAATAAAACTCTGAAACATTTTAATTGTATTAAATCAGAACTTTAGACATGTCAATAGGTTCTGCAATTTCTAAGAGCAGAGGAATGAGAATGTATGGAAAGATGAAGAATCATTAATAACTATGCAAGAAACAAAAAATACTGCAAACTTGGTAATGTGCCATACTTTATTGTTGATTCAACCTCTAGTTATCCACATAAACCGCACAATTTTCATCTGAATTGGAGACAAAACTCAGAAGAGAAAGATTTGGTGAAGAAGATAGAAACAAGATATGTGAACTAGTATGATGGCAAGAGCAACAAAAAGTCAAAAGCACGAATAATAGAACTTGTGAGACACACCTTGGAGCTCCACCCAATTATTGAAAGAGCGATGGGGCATCATAACCTTTGCACAAAATGGTAAATGAAGTCCTTAGCTAGCATACATTTGTGATATAATCATTTGTAGCATACTGAACTAGGTTAGCAGTAAAAAGTTTAAGTTTGGAGGTGCTAAGTATGGCCAAATTGGTCACCTTATCAACACAAAACTTGGATTTCCAAAAAGAAAGGGGGAAAAACCAACTACTCTGCTATCGAAATGACAAAGATGGAAAAGTCAAACAGGCATAAGCAATCATCTGTCAACAATCTCTAGAAGAAATTAAGAAATTTGCATTTTTGATCTGCATAATTTCCAGATAGCAGCAAATTATCTACATATTTATGTTTTTTCTGGAAAAATGTAGTTAAATTTAACAAACATGCCAATGCTTTCTCTCCTTCCCCAAGATTACATATTAAAGATTTAGATCTTGTAAATGTAAATTTTTCAAGATCAAGAGAACATGTGAATTCAATCCAAATTCTCATCTTGTACATCTAACTTAAATAACTTAGAAGTACTCACCAAAATAATGTATGAACTTCAGTAACACCAATCAATTTAAACAAATTACTCTTCTATGATTTGATTAAATAAGGGTGTTACCAATTGAGATCCTACTGCAGGTATTCAACAGAATCACCAACAGTGCTTCTTGTTGCAACCTCATGAAATCATTTTTCTTTTTCAACATTGACACTACCCATGTGCCTCCTGAGGCATTGGTAATGCCATGAAGCTTGCAAGATAACTAACTAGGCCACTTACTCTTGCTGCCCGTGCACAACATCAGCAAAATCTCTTTCATCAGGGATACCTTATAGGGAGAAAAACTAGGTATTTTCCCCAACTGACAACCAATGAAATCTATTACAACCAATATGTTAATTTTTGAAGACAATTCATTCTCTTGAGCATGGCAAATGTTTAAAGTTGCTTCTCGAATACATGGAGACGAAAAATTATAGGTTTATTTACTTAAGCGGGAGGGTGTTTCTGCGTACAAGGGACAGAAATGCAGTTGCAAAATAAGTACGAGGGACAGAAATGTAGTAGCAAAATAAGGAATTGCCAAGTTTACTCCGACCAAAAGTGTGAAGGAAGTGACATAGGAATCCAGGACACAATTTTTGCCTCGAATGCTTCAACTTTGTGCTAGAGATGGAAGCTTCTCTAATGCAAATCCTACAAGATCCTCAACCTCAGCAACATATTAGGCGAGCAAGGGGAACACAAAGATCACAATCCTAGACTCACGCCTCTCAAATTGGTCCTTTACAAATCACCAATAACAAGAGGGAAACTGGCCATCGCTCTGACCTAACAGCCCCATCGGCTAATGAGGAAGACAAGGGAAGTGTGATGAAGAATAGAGCAGCAAGTTCATACAGAGATAGTAATGGTGGTGATGGAGGTGGCCAAGCACTGCTATTTGCCACAACAGACAACTCAATTTTGGACCCTATGTTCAAATGATTGAACATCACTGCCAGGCCTTTGAAACACAAGTTGAAGTCTCAAAGCAATGCAGAAGATCATAAAAAATGTTACCAAGAAATAAAGATGGAGGACAAAGACTACTACCAACGAGGCAAAGCAGCTTTTGTGTAGAGTATCGATTGACAAGGTGGATTTGGGAAGAAGGGGATGATGGGGAGTTTACTAACTTCATACTCTTCTCATCTTGTTTCTTCCTTCTCTTCTGTATCCCAAGTAAACCACATTTAAATCCCTTCTCCCTCCTTCCACTCTCTCCTAAAACTTCTTCCTCATTCATTTCCCTCTCAAGTTATCAGTACTTGCAGGATAATAGCAGAGATGTTCCAATATCACATTAATATGCACCCAAACAAAATCTTCTCATCTAACTACAGAACTCAACCAAAATTCGCAAGACAAGATATGAATCACCAGAAAATAATAATAAGAACCAACAGTAAATTCATGGCGGTTTTGATTCAGATTGAAAAGATGAAAATATTCAGGATAAGATGTACACTAACACGAGGCATACACTAGTATCGAAACCTAATGCAACGAAACGAACTCGTTCACCTTTCTATACATAATTTAACCAAACTATATAGAAAGAAGGTCTTCCTCAGAGAACTTCAGCAAAGTCTAGATGCAAGACAGAACATGCGCGCGCGCGTATATACATATATACAACAGCGACTAGACCGCCGATACCTACAAGTAGGTATAACCGGGATTATGAGAATCACCCGTCAGCGACGGCGATTGTCGCCGTCTCCAATTGCAAAAAGGTCTGCGCAGAGCGCGAGGAAGCCCACAGAAAGGCGCACAACCCTACCACCATGGACACAACCGCAGTACGGCGACAAAGCCT